>VYXB01007855.1:85894-105041 GCA_013397135.1 Pachyramphus minor | reverse complement strand
TTTTTTTTTTTTTTTTTGTTTTTTTGTTTTTTTTTTTTTTTTTTTTTTTTTTTGTGTGTAGCCTGTGCCATCTGAAATCAGCGATGCAGGTAATGCCTTCCAGGCAATGTAAGCTTCAGTAAGTGCTCCAGGTGGCTCTTGAAGGAGCATTAGACCTACCTCTTTGAGGTAAGCATAAGGTGGTGCACTTTGTACATGCTCAGAATACCTGGGCTAGCAGAAGTAAAAAGATTAGTTCAGCTGGTTAGAGCATGGTGCTAATAAAACCAAGGCTGTGGGTGCAATCCCTATGTGGGCCATTCACTGAAGAGCTGGACTTGGGTCCCTTCCAGCTCAGAATATTCTGCGAAATTATTCTGTGAAGTAAACTGTGAACAAGGGATGAAGATGCATAAACCATTTATTGTCTTGCTGCTCTGTGCTGCTGATAATCAATGTTCATAGCATCCCTGCTAGTACCAAGAGCACCTGGTTCTGAAGTTCAGTTACTCCTGGGATTTAACTGGTTTGACTAATGCCATTTGCTTCTTGGCTCGAGAGAGAAGAAATTAATGGCAGAGATGTGCTAAGAGGAGTGTGAAATGTTTGCAGGTGAAGAGGAAATGATTCTAGATTGTTTGCCTTTTGCAATCACCAAAAACAGACAAATGAACCCTTTTGACAATTTTTGTGAAAAAGAATCCTTTCAAAGTTTAAGGGAAACTGCTTGAGGAAAAAAAGTGTCAAAAGGTTCTTTATTTGCAATGTTAATGTGAACATTCATCAGCTAAATGTTTGTTTTAAATTTTTTGTTAATATGGAGTCAGTGGTGGTGAATCAGGCAAAGTAAAAGTGGATAATTTCACTGAAATGTCATAGACCTTAAAGGCAATGCTAAATTCCAGTGAAGTATTTCCTCTTCTAGTTGCAGTCAAAAATGACCCTTTTTCACTGCTTTCTGCTCAAAGCACCTCTTCTAGGCCATCTAAACTGTGCAAGTGTTGTGACTCCCTAGGGTATCTCTTTTCCTATAATTTTCTGCCTAGTTCCATTTTAATAGCTTTAAATACATTATAGAAATCTTGTAATGATAGATGTTAGATTGTAGTCTGCTTGTGGCACTATGTCCCAGGCAAAGTCTTTTGTGCCAACTTGCGGGCATCAATTTTTTTTCAATTTCAGTATCTTTATGCAGAGCACTTGCTGAATTGGACATTATCCTCATTTCACTGAAATCATGGCATAAAACTCAGAATATGTTTGACTCCTATCACTTAAGGCAGTCAGCACCATTAATTGGTAATCTTGGGAATTTATTTAAACTGGTCTTCGTGGCATTACTCACAGTGGCATTACTCACAGTGATGTAGTGAAATGCTTTACTTTTTGATTTTTTAACCACTCCAGTTGCTATCTTTTTTTAGAATTTAGAAATTACTGTGCTGAGTATTTACAAATTTCACAGCACATTTTGTTCTCTGTTTTAAATCCTGCATACCAAGTGCCTGCCTGGGGCAAAGACAAAAAGAAAAAAAAAAGTTAGCTTTGATACTCCAAAACTGGTTGAATAAATCCCGTGCAGCTGGCCTGCATGAAATGTGCCCAGTGACAGCAACCGCAGCGAGGATTCGGAGGGTTAGGGAGAGCTCTGTGCTGTCACATGCTTGCAGTGTTTTATTGCTTTGGCTGGGAAGGGCAGTAACGTGTAGGTATCCTGACTGCTCAGAATTAAGTGTGCAGAGTGATTGACTCGTGGTTCCCTCAGGCATGTATGTGGACAAACCTGATGCACAAGTGTGCAATGTTGCCTTCTGCGTGTGTTTGTACATGCTTTGGTGTTTTCCCACTTTGGAACTGTGGTTAAAGCCTCAAAGGGAATCCGTGAGCCTGCAGCAGCTGAGAATACTGCTAGAATTTCTAGCAGTGGATGTTCCTGTGTGCTTGTGTGTCTGTCCCATCACTGGTGAGGAAATGGCATTGCCTGGCCTGCACTGCAGTGTTTGTCAAGGGAAATTCTTGGAGACTTGTTTGAACAGTCAAGTCAACACAGTACAGTTTACACTTGTGTGTGCTAGTGGATGAGATGCCAGGAACTGTTATGGATTGGAGACTGTTTTTTCTGCCTGTGCTGTTCTCACCAACTCTATTCATCCAACTGTCTCCACTTAGCTTCTTTTTGTGATATAACCAAGCTGAGACATATTCCCAAGTGGAAAGTGACTTAAATCTGAACCTTGGAAAGTCATGAATTAAAAGATGCACAGTTCAGGAAATTAATTTTTAGAATACAAAACTATAAAGGCTGTGACTGGTTCACATGACCAACTTGCAGGTAGGTCACATTCTCCTCTAATAGTGCATCAACAGGAGTTTGGAAAGGCTGCTTTTACTCATGTTGCTTTTGGCAGTGCTCTGTGGTGCCACTTTTGTGAATCCAGCTCCATTCTCAGGCTCCAGAATGCTTCCATGTTCTCTAGGAACAGGCACAAGAGTAACTGCAAGGAGTGAGACCAGATATACAGAACTGACCTTTGGAGCTCAGAATGGCAAGACTCAGAAAAGCAGAAAATAGAGAGGCTTTCATTAATACAGGCATTTATCAGAAATGCACTAAGAGGGACTTAAAAAAGAGATTTGTATGTATTGGATGGTCAACAAATTTCCGGCAAAATGAGATAAAAATAAAACTTTCCTTGGATCCAGTTTGGCCAATAGCTGCTTCTGTATGGGTTTTTTTGCGCTCTTCCCATGTCATTGTGTAGTGATCATATATCGAAATTACACACTGGCCTATAGAGACTACTGGCCTGAGCAAGTGCATGGCAATTCTTATGATGCCTGTGTTGAAGATTTTCTCTTAATGGACCTTGATGGGATTTGGTTTGATTTGTTCCAGAATGGGACCACCCTTGTTCCTGTTGGTGCATGCTTATGATCTGGACCCCAGGACTCAAGCAAGACTGAGGGACAAATCTTGTCAGGCAACGGTAAGATTGTGTTACCTATGCAGAGGAGGATGTTGAAATCTGGTATATGTAGCTTCTGACTTTCAGTTGTTTGGTCTGAAGCAAGGAACGGACAGAAAAGCTTCTTTTCTTTATTGATGTAAGATCAGTGCAGAGCAAAGAGAGGAGGTGAAAAATCCTTAGGAAAACTAAAAAGAGAAGCAGCACTAAGAGTGGACGAAATATTTTACTTGTATATATGAGCGTTACTCATATAACTTCAAGAGAGTACATGCTTTAACTGTACATGTACCAGCTGAGGACTTGGCCCATAATGTCCTTTATAAAGCTCTGATTCCTCCCCAAATAGTTTTTCCCTCCCTCTTCAAAGAGGCACCTGTTGCTGGTGGAGTTGTTGATGATACTGGATTAGTGCACATGCAGTCAGCCTGCTTGGCCTCGGCCCTTTGGACCCAAAATGAACTCCAGCTGCTGTTGCCCAGAGCAGGTGCTTCATCCAGCCCTAGCAGCTGTTTGAATGTAGGCTGTCATGGCCAAGAGGAGGGGGTAGGTCCCCTGAAGACCCAGAGGAAAGACTGATCAGCAGGAAGGAAGGCAAAGGCAGTGTGCCATGGAGACCTGATTTTTATACCCATCAGACAGAAGTTGTTCTTGCATTTCCTTGTGAAAATAGGGAATAGTGACTGTCACTTTGCATCCACTGAGCCTGCCCAGTGCCATGATGGATTATGGTTCCCAAAATGAGGTTGACGGACCACTAAAGGCCGGCAGGGCCATGACAAATGGTTGATCTCAAAGCTGCCAAACCTGTGTTGTCCCTTGAAGCTATGAGACAGGTATGTGATGGTGTGTGAAAAATTTTGCGGGCTGGTAGTGTTTCACAGTTTTTCAGTCTCTGTAGTCACTGGTTTAAAGCTTTCGTGAGTGGCCCAGCAAAAGTGAGCTTCGGCATGGATCAGTGTACAGCCTAATCATAGAATCATAGAATCAGACAGGTTGGAAAGGACCTCTGAGATCATCAAGTCCAACCTTTGATCCACTACCATCACAGTTGCTAGACCATGGCACCAAGCGCCACATCCAGCCTCATCTTAAAAACCTCCAGGGACGGTGAATCCACCACTTCCCTGGGCAGCCCATTCCAATGGCTGATTACCCTCACTGTAAAGAATTTCTTTCTAATATCTAACCTAAACCTCCCCTGGCACAGCTTGAGGCCATGCCCTCTTGTCCTACTGCTGATTGCCTGGGAGAAGAGACCAACCTCTACCTGGCTACAACCTCCTCTCAGGTAGTTGTAGAGAGCGATGAGGTCTCCCCTGAGCCTTCTCTTCTCCAAACTAAACAACCCCAGCTCCCTCAGCCTCTCCTCATAGGACTTGTGTTCAAGTCCCTTCACCAGCCTCGTTGCTCTTCTCTGGACCCGCTCCAGCACCTCAGTGTCTTTCTTGAACTGAGGGGCCCAGAACTGAACACAATACTCCAGGTGTGGCTTCACCAGCGCTGAGTACAGGGGAAGGATTACTTCCCTGCTCCTGCTGGCCACACTGTTCTTGATGCAGGCCAGGATGCCATTGGCCTTCTTGGCCACCTGGGCACACTGCTGGCTCATGTTCAGCCTCCTGTCAATCAGGTAATGGTCTGCTACATGTAACAACTTGGGATTCACACTCACACTGCCAGAGGGAAGAAAACAAAACCAGAGATAATCTGGGGTATGAAGCAGTGACAGGAGACAGTGCCAGGGGAATGGAGGATGAGAGGATGACCCAGGGGCATATAGAGATGTGATGGTGGTGAGGTAGCAGCCAGAGTTTGAGGAGGAGGCACAGATAGCTCCATGTCTCAGGCAAAGCAGCAGCAATCCAGAATTAGAGTGAAGGGGATAGGACAAGGATGCAGGTTTCTTAAAGTAAGGGAATCACTGCCTTCAAAGGGATAAAAGCACCTTAGAGCAAAGGCAATCCAGACCTGCAGCAGGAGGTAATGGGAGGGTGCCTTGCAGAGCAGGAAGTCTCAGAGTAGAACCTGTTCAAAGTCATTTCCATCACTGGTGTCACAATCAGCCCCTTCCAAGTTCCTTCCAGCATGCCTTCAACTTACTCCCCGTGGACTGTTGTCACTGACTCAGCAGCAGTTCCTGTACAGTCCTGCACTCTCTCTGATTATTGACATGCTGCTGGCAACAGCACTCCTGGCCTCCCTTTCCATGAGCATGCACTCTTTGGCTGTGCCTGCATACGTCACTGTCATCGTTAATACCAAATTTATTGTGACTCATTAGGGTTCTGTCCTCTTACCTGTATTCATTAAAGTTACCAGACTCCATCCATTTTCTCTGATGTCCAGTTTGTATCCCTGCTCTGTGCATGGTTTTGGTCATATCCCATCGGCAAGACTTTTCACTCTGTGTTTTTGTTGATTGCTCAACCAAATCTCCACTGAACCTGCATAAGGAGGGATAAATGCTAAGCAAGGACATTTCCCTGTGTAGCTATAAAAGGATTATTCAGGCCATATTTCATTACAGTATGGCTTAAGAGCAGGAGAAAAACATGAATATTGGAGGCCTCTCTTTGTCAGGAAATGGGATTTCCGCAGGTGCTCAGTTGCAAATGCCCTGCATGCTTCGAAGGCTTGGCACATGGCATTGCTGAATCCTGATTCAGGATGCAAGAATGTTTCATGACCCCTGCCATGAAAACTGGTGTCTGGCCATGTTTGGAAATCAGCCGTCGATGATGACAGTAGACGAGTATGGGTGAAATGAGCAGCTTGGCTTCAGCACTAAGCAAGACTTGTTAAACATTGTAAATACAGATGTCCAATTCATATTTTGAATAATGAATATTATGAACTTTTCTGTAGCAAGTGGTAAGAAGCTGGATCATCTTTCTTCATCTGCTCACGGCCTTCACAGAATTTGAAAGTGTGACGAAGTATTTCATCCCTTTACAGGATTAGGTAAGATTGGTAACCATAACTCTTGTATAGAATTACATAGAAATATTCTGCACAGCCAAATATATTGATTTAAGATCATCTATGTGGTGGCAGAGAAATTGTTTCCATTTTGGTTTATTCACTTCTTGGGTTAGTCAGGTTATCCAGCTGACTTCAGTTGTTTGTTCTTTTGAATGAAAATCTACTGACAGGCCTGTACAATTTCTATCCCAGTGTAGCTCTTCCATCAGGTATTCCTGTTATTTGTTTTACTTCTGAATGAAAATGAAGGAATTGGAGAAATAGCTCCGAAACTCTACATGAATGAAATTCTCAAGGAAGTTAAGGAATAGATCTATTAGAAATAGGGTGTTCCTGTGCTCATTCTGTTCTCACATCCCTTGGACAAGTCACTGTTATGCATGGAAAGAAACATCGCACATGACTGTTAGAAGTGTGTGATGTATCTCTGTGTGAGGGGGAGACATCCCCTGACGTGCTCCTTGTGACTCAAAAATAATGAAAATGCAACTTTCTATTCTTTGGGGAGTAGTAAATTTTTGCTAAAGAAACAAACCAAATGCCATTCTCAGAGTGGCCCAAGATATTTATTTTAGTGTGGCCATTTAATTTGGTTTTCCAGATATTTTTAACCACCTACATGTGACTAAGAATTTTTTGAAGCATCTGTCTCTTGCTGATTAAAATGTAATTAGGTACCAAGGAGCTTTAGGATTTAAACCAGTCCCAAGAGATATGTGGCAATGTCCAGTGTTATGTCTGGTGAGGAACAACAGAGTGAAGCAGTTTGGGTGTAGTAAGTCATAATTGACTAATTGCTGGATTAAGACTAAGGAAATAAAGAGCCTGTTAGCAGGCCTCCATGTTCTGAGTATCTGGAAAGCAGAGGGGCTTACTGTGTATGAGGCCCATATTATGCTCTGCAGGGATTCCCAGTCCAGGGTCAAAAATACTGGAAGTGCCCTTTTTCCATGGAGCTGACAATTAGCGTGCTGCCAGAGGGAAAACCAGTCTTTAAGTGGTGAGTGAACATAGCATCAGAAACCGACCTGGACAGAGGGGCAACAGACAGTCAGACCAAGTGACATTCTTCACACCTGCTGTGGTGGATAACAGTAGCTGGCTGACTTACCCCATGGCACTACAAGCACAGCATTGTGCTGTGACACAGCCTGGACAGCGATTGAATTACACACCGATTAGGTCTTCGGCTTCTCCCTGTCAGTGTGGACAATGGAGAATCAGAGAAGTGGACACGAGAGCTTTAGCAGGCCTTGTGCTCTCGAACGGAGGAGGATTAGTTTGTAAATGGTAAATTGTGTTGGGGCCAAGAGTCGTAAAACTGAACTCTTGCCCTTCTGCTGCCTCAAAGGCACAGGCTTTGCAGAAAACTCCTTCTCCCCCCTTCTACTAACTGCTGTAATCAGGGGAGGGGTGGACATATAGAGTCTGCTCCTCCTTTTCTCTGCCAAAGAAGGAAGAAGACGCTGGTACATTTGTACAAATTTTGCTCCTCACTATCTCTTACAATCTTTTCTTGGGAAGGACGTGGGATTAAATTAATCAGTCTTCTGCCATTTCCACAGGAATGCAGATTAGCCTCTCACAGAGGTGCTGCTGGCTGGTTCACTGCCTAGGAGAGGGTGTCTCTAAGACCTGATGTAACCTGAAGCATGCACTTTCTCAGGAGGTCTGCAGCTGGGCTGGAGAACTGCAAATGTTCATCCTTTCACTCCTGTCATCTGCTTCCACGGGACTGCAGTGCCCTTGCTGTGCTCTCAGTTCACTCACCTGAAACGCTGCTTGTGATGGTTTGTACTGAGCTGCTACAGAGCAGACTTTGCTTTTGGTGGCAGTATCCCTTGTTGCTGTGTCACTTATAGAGAAGACAGCTTCGTCCTCGTCTTTATTCCACTGGGACCAGCTGCTCTACACACAGGAACCAAAAGTGGCAAATATCCTATAACCTCTTTCAATTTCCTGTTGAAGGTCTACATTACACCAACTTCTTGGGGTTTTTTGAGAGGTAAAGTTTTTTTTATTTTTTTGAAACAAAACAAACCCCCAAAAAAACAAAACCACAAACCCCACACATCAAACCCAACTTGGAGAAACAGCTGCATCGTGTGACTGGTTCAGTGCATGGGAGTACAAAGCATTCCCACTCTGGTCTTGCACATCCACTCATTGTGCCTATTAATAGCTGTTGGGCATGAGTGTAGACACAGAGATGGGCAGGACTAGTTTTGCCATGCAAACATTTAGCTGGTGCTCCCATCCTATTTGCTAGAACCAGAAATTTCACTGTGATAAAGTGAACATCTTAAATCATTGTTGGAGACAGGGGGATGTAAGTTCACTTAAACTAAGCTGGTTTTAGGCATTCTCGTATCTTGGAGTATTCCAGTAAATAGCAATTTATATAAGCAATGGAAATATGTCCTTCTTAATCTGTAAAAAGAGAAGGACAGTCTTAATGATCTATCACTGTTTCAAATCATCTTAAGGTGATCCTGAATCATCACAGCGAAATTCAGTAGGGGTGTTTTTGTTAGTCATCTAGGAATTTAGATGTGGTTGAATACATGGAAAACTGTATCTTGTTCCAGTTGTATTTATTACCATAATAAATGATACCAATGCTCTCTTCCTACAGACTTTATCTCCTCTGTTCATAGTGTTGGCATTTTTTTTTGTTTTGGGCTGAGAAACAATGCATACTGTAAAGTTGTAAGAGGCTTTTATGAATATACCATTTAAAGACTTACTCCTGCTCTGGTTATTAGTTTGAATTGAGAAAAGATACTTATATTTCATGCTCCTGAAAGCAATAGCAAATTTGCTGTAACACACCACTTCAGAGTAATCTGCTTATAAACTATGCATTCCAGAAAACTCCCAAACCTCTCGCACCTATTCTCTCTAATAGGTGGCAAATCCTTAGTACCTTTCAAAAATGTTCAAAAATGTGTAGGCTATGAAGGCTTTGCTTTGGTTTATTTTTTGTAGAGCTTGGTAAAAAACTATGAATGAGAGAAATTCAGCTGTTGCTCAACAAACTGATAACTGCGAATTCGTTTTCAAAATTGGAAAATAAAAGCTATTCTAAGTAGTCACTGTTGGTTTCAACGCTATGGGGTATTTAAAAGACAAGTTTTAAAGGGAAAAAAAAAGGAAAAACAGTCATTCATGAGTGCTGATACAGGAATGACAGAGGTTAATACCGCTGACATCATGTTGGAACTGTATAGCATTTTGTTAATGGTTATTAATGCCCTGCTGCTGGGAGACAGACAGTGCCAGCTGCCAGTTAGTGTGGTGCCTCTAAGGGTGTGCCTGGGCCTCTGCTCAGAAAGGAGAGGGGCCTGAGGAGGGTTCAAGTTTGCTCCCTCCTCTGAAACGGGAGGAGAGGAGAGACTGAGAGAAGGTAGTTGCAGCTCCTGCTTCTGTCTATGCTGACTTCAGAATAGGATTCAGGGTGAAGCAGAAGCAGCAGGTGTCTACAGAGCTGTGCCCAGGACTAAACTCAAGACAAATATCCTTCGGAAGAAAACAGCAAGAAATTGAGACAAACATGCATGGAAAGTAGGTCTTGGGAAGAAGCCTAAGTTCATGTAAGAGAGCCTTAGAGCTTTGTACATCCATGGAAGGAAGTCAGAAATGGTATAAAGAGAAGGAGAAAAGCCTTTGAGAGGAAGGGAAAGGAACTTTGTAATGGCAGAATGATGATGGATATGGAACAATTAATTAGCTTTGACTACATCATATTCGTTGTACATCCAGATTTGTGGGTTTAGCTGCCTCACTTGGGGCTAGCTGTTACTTTGCGCAATGCCTTTGAATCTCATACGTCGTAAGGGAATGAAACAGATACAGAAAAGTGCAATACATCAGTATTGCATATCAAATTGAGAAAGGCATTTTTAGCAGTCTGTACTGAACACAGGTTTAAGCCTGCATTAGATTATTCCTTAAGTGTATTGTTGTTATGACAAATCTGAAGGGAGCTAAAAGCATTTCAGTAGATCAAAAAAGGAAACTTTGATTTCCTTTCCCACAGTCTGGACCCAAAATGGGATTGCCAGACAGGCTTACATGCCCTGGCTGTATACCACACAATCTGGTGAAAGTGAGTGGAACATGTGGAGATGAGTTGTAAATCCTTCGGGAAGAACCAGCTCACCAGGCCTCTCCAAATCATTCAGCTTCTAGATCTCTTTAAATGCTGGTGTAATGTAACCTGAATAATTCACTGAGAATGTTTAGCCAAGAAATGCCTGGTGGCCATTTTGATAATGGTTGCTGTCTGATGTGCCACACAGACAGCAGGCACGCATCGTATTCTCTATCATGGCAAGAAAAAAACAGTATATCACTACTTATGTTTTCTAGAAGGGAACATGAGTGTTTGATTCCATGAACCTCAGGTTTGGGGACACAATTTCATTAAAAAAAACCATTAATTTTGCACGCTCATTAATTATTAGAAATAAATGGAAACATCCATGTAATACTGTACGTGTACTCTCCAATTATGTAGCCTAATATTTAAACACAATGATTTGTACAGACTCTATTTTCTCAGGTCACTTTTACAAATAGGATTGACCATACAAAGAGTTTCCAGTCAGTTCCCTTCAGTGCAACATCCTGAGCAGGCCTAGCAGGAGCAGCAGGTCACGGGGTGTGGTTGTTCCCCTCTGCACAGCATCCTGAGAGGTGGCATAGAAAGCGTTGTATCCAGTTTTGTTCTCCCTTGTACAACAAAGACATTGTCATATTGGAATGGGCCACTAAGGTGAGGGGCTGTAGCCTGTGATACACTAGTAGAGAACTGGGCTTGTTCAGCCTGGAAAGGCTCTCTCTCCATCCACAGCCATCTTCTTGGAGAGTGTGTGGAAGGTAGAGTCACATTTGTCTTGGACAGCGTGATGGGCAAGAGGCCCAAGTGGGACCAAGGGCAATTCAAGGGAAGTGCTAGAAAAAATATTCCCAAAGAACATGCTAGGCTTTGGAACGGGGACCTAGAGAGGATGTGGCTTCTCTGTCCTTGGAGATGCTCAGAATTCATAATAATGGTTGACTAACTATTACTGCAGTAATAGTTCTCAATTAAAAAGATAAATGGAACTAATTACAGAGAGCATTTTTTTCCAGTGTAATTTATAGTGCCTTGAATTCCATGTGAATGGAGAATTTTCTAATGGAGCTTACTTTGTAAGCAGTTGACCTGGCATAGAGTAGTTTTGGGCATGCACTGGCATGAAACAACAATTGCAATGCCAATAATGTAAATACATGTAGTTAACAGTACTTTCATTTTTTAAGCCTGTTTCAGCTACAAGCATCATCCATATTAATTTTGCAGTGTCATCATAACTGCAGTTAAATTGTTTGTCTGGTTTTAAGGATTCTCTTTAATGGTAGCTAACTAAAACAGTCTGTGTTATTCTTTCCGGTAGCTCAGGCTTCTTTAATTATTACAAAAAATTTGCAAGGAAAAAAATGTGTAACCAAACATGACTTTGGTCAAGAAACTCAGAATGAAAGTAAGAGTGGAATTCTGTATTTCTTAAAGAAAATAGGCTCTCACTCATTACTTTCTGATCTTTGATTACTCTTTCATTCTGTTGGTAAATAATATTTAGAAGATTTCAATAGCAGGGACTCAAGCTCGACTTTTCATTTGCATTTCAAATCTCAGCGAATCAACGAAATCTCAGCAAATCTCAGCAAACAAAAGAAGAAGCAAGCTAGGGAAGCCCCCACTCATTTCAGCACAATCAGTGCAGAATAGCCCCTGCAACTCAATATATTTCTAGGCTTTGCCTCTCTTGAAATTTTTCTTTTGGGGGTGGGGAGAAAGAGGAAAATTTGCCTTTAAGAGTTAATCTCTCATTTCTGGTAGAATATTTTGGGGTAATTTTCAAACTTGTATTTTGCACATTTACTGTGTCCTAGTCAAATAACTGTTGTTATTTATATTTAAATAACCGTTAGTTGTTCCTAATTCAAATAACTCTTGTACCAGAGGGAGTAATGACACAAATAGCAATGCTGGAGGACAGTAGTAGCAAAACTGGTAAATTGATACTTTTGAGCTTACTGTGTCAAAAAATGAGGAGCAACTCTATGTAGGTTTGTATTTTCTGAGCTAATGTGCAGAGTCCTAGGCAGACTAAACAAAACCTCAAATCCAGCAAACTATGTTGTTGCTTTTTCCATTGTCTGTGGTCATTGTGCACTGAGCAAAGCTAGCAGAAACAGTCAATTAGTCCAGTCCTATTCCACAGCAGGGATTGTTACTTACAATTAACCCAGCTGCAAATGACTCCTTTATTCTCCTCTTCCAGATTAGGTTCACCTGAACCTTCTTCACCTGGAAACCTGGTAGTCCCTGAGTGGATGTTTCATATATCAGTCTGTTGTAAGCCTGAGACTATAATTGTAAAAGAGAATGGACAGATGAGGGGACAGAAATTTGGCTGAGTGCTTTTTGCAAAAAAGGTGAGAGCTGCTGCTCTGTAAGTTGTGCTTTTTGCAGTATGAGAGCACTGCACCTGAGTGCAGCCCTGGCCAAGCTGAGTGGAGATACTTGGGCAAGTTTGCTGCAGCCGAGGTAAACAGCAGTGGAGGAAAGGGAGAGGCACAGCAGGCTTCAGGTAAGTGCAGTAGCGGACGCTGAGGTTCACAGAAGGTGTGCTAGTTGAGGTGATCTGAGTGATGCTGAGTTTTTCACAGAGCAATAATGAGCCCCTAAATGGTGCTTTTATCCTAAAGTAATAAGCAATGAGTACAAGGTCATTTCTAAAGGACAGAATCACAGTATGGCTGGGGGGTTATTTTGGAGGGTTTGAGGTTCTTTGAGTGTAAGAAAATATGGTAACACATTCTGGTATACTTTATTATGCTTATAATGTATGTAACTGACTCTTGAAGCTTGATTTATTGTTCTGGATTTGTAGCTGGTGAAAAGGAAGTTAAAAGTAATGTCCAAAACCTGATCTGTAACAGGTAAAGATCTTGCAGAAAGAAAAGCAGTCAGGTATCTTCCAATGCACTGAGATTTGGGTCTTCGCATGGGTCTCGCGTTATGAGTCTGCTTAAAATAGTTCACTCCTGTCAGGTTTTGACTATGTTGGTATTTCCCTCTGTTGCCAGAGTAGTGTCTGTCTGGAAGTTAATCACCCTGTATTTGTGTAAACATGAACTGCTTGTCTGGAAACCTGGGTGGAATGGTTGAAGCCATGAGCTGGTTATCAGTGTATGTGACTGCCGTGTACAGAACTGTACATGCAGCTATTTCTGGCTGGGTGTTTTGGTTTTTTTGAGCCGAGTTCTGAACCTGTTTATTGACCCCAATGTGTGTGTGCGTGTGTCTGTGTGTTCTTCCCTCTTTGGAAGAGAATAGGACTTTTGAATTGGTCAAGACAGCAAAAAGTATCAAAGATGTCCTTGTAATGTGTTATATCACTTGGATGCTCACTGTAGAGATAAGTAACTCCCTAACTTGAAATAATGTGTACCAAGTTACCTTCACTAGCGTTGAGAGAGCAGCAGCAAAAAGCTCACATAATTGTTAAACTGACTTTTAAGAATAAAGTCTTTATACATGTCTTTCTCCTAGAAAAAAGTAGTATCCTAAATGGCTTCACTTAAGCAACTCCAGGAGTTTTAGTATCACAGACTGACCTGGGTTGGAAGGGACCTTAAAGATCATCTGATTCCAACTCCCCTGCCATGGGCAGGGACCCCTTCCACTAGATCAAGGTTGCTCAGAGCCCCATCCAACCTGGCCTTAATGCTTCAAGGGATGGTGCATGCACAGCTCGTGGGGACAACCTGTTCCAGTGCCTCACCACCCTCACAGTGAAGAATTTCTTCTTAATATCTAATCTAAACCTTCCCTTTTTCAGTTTAAAGCCATTCCTCCTGGTCCTGCCACTACTTACTACTTAAGGTACTGAAAGATGCTGTAAGGTCTCCTTGGAGCCTACTCTTCTCCAGGTTGAACAGCCCCAACTCTCTCAGCCTGTCAAATTGATTTAGCATGAGAAATGCTGAGGAGAACTTGTTTTCCTTCTTTTCTTCCCCTCTGCTTTACAAAGCTGAAGGACTTTCACTCCTGTGAAAGTTTTATTAATCCAACTTAGGCTTGAACAAGTTTACAGAGTTGTGTTGCCAAATCGATAATATCAGAGGAAGGTGTAACAGCAAAAGGAAAAAATGAAGTTGAACACCTCTTAATTCAGGGTGCAAACTGTAAAGTTATTCACACTGAAGGAAATGAAGGGAACTTATTTCACAGAGAGCTGAAGATGTTAAATAAGCACCTTGTGTAGAAAGGATGCAGGCAAACACTGGGGATGCAGTTTGGCTGCTGGGAGAGCAGGTGGTGCTCCAAAGCTGTTTTTTTGGTAGGGTGACACAGGGTATCTCCAGGTTGAACATAAACATGAGCACTTCAGTCACATGCCTCAAAAGAACTTCAACTTGTACCTTTTATAAATAAAACAGATTAAAAGGGAAAGAATTGAAGAGCTTTTTTCAAGTAGTTGAAGAATTATCTAGAAACAGCCAAGTGAATCAGACTTGCCTTACAAAAAGAATGGTGTAGTAAGTCAGACTTGTAGGCTAACCTATGCATCTGTCTCTGAATCTGCACATATGCCATCATCAAATTGCAGAACAGGGTTCATAAGAACAGCACAAGATTTTGATTAGTAAGCTTAAGGAGGAGCACAGCTCCTTGTCTTCAGAGACTGCTTTCTTTTTAAAAACAGAGGGCTTAGTTTCCACTGCCACAACCCTGTGGCGATTGGCAGCGCTTCAGCCTGATCTATGAACTTAAAACACATTTGATCTGTATGATGGTGCTTACTGCCAGGTCCTGCCGCTCCACCTGAATAACTATAACATGCTCATAAATCAGGGGAGAGCATTCCTCGCTGACACCATCCCAAATGCCCTACTGAGCTGAAGCCTGTGTTAGCCATCAATGTCTCTTACATAAACATGTCATACTTTAAAGTAGGGTCTTGCAAAAGGCACAAACAATATGCTGGTATAGAGGGGCCACACAAGTCAAGAGCTGTTAAGTGGGGGGAAGAGGAGGAGAAAAATCTCACAATGATAAATATATCTACCAGACACATATGGAAAGAAAATAGCTAAGCCTATCATGCATTTCTTTCAAATTTAACTAGTCAGATGTGGAAATTATTGTCTTGTTTCCTGTAGAACTTGGAAGCCAGGAGCCATAAGAAAATAATGATGGAGGATACTTTGACTTCTGTTGTGTTCACTTCAGCCTGGTCAGTGACTTTATCCCATGACTCATGCATCAGATACACAGTAGTCCGTGTATCTGATTAAGTAGTAAAAAAAATCTGGCTTGCATTTGGTCTACTATAAAAAACGGAGTAAGAACCCTGGCTTGGTCTTGTATGTGCATTCAAAACCACTTACTAAGTCTTGTTTAAAGTTACCTCATCATCTGGTACCAACATTGTGGCTGATAGTTCCTGTCTACCTGATCTTAATCCTCACACAAGCTGATGCCAATTTTGTGCACGGTAAGAGAAGTGTTAAGGAGCATCCCAGGCACACCTTTGTTACAATGCACAGCTGACTGACTTGTAAAACTCATGTGTTTGTGTCGGTGCAGCCTTTGATCTGAATCAGTAAGGAAAACGCTCCCAACAACAGCAGCTGGAACACACACAGCCAAAAGTGACACCGGGCTGTAAACAGCAGCTTCAGCCGCCCTTGTCATATGGGTCACAAATCACGGGGCTGACAGGTGCTTGTGCTGGTGTCCTGCAGCAGGGTGTGCCTTGGTGTGGAGCAGCAGGTAGGAAACCTGCGTGGTGGGTGGCCAGCCTGTGACTGCAGTACAAATGACTCAAATTCTCTGCTCAGGGGAAGCCTGTTGTACAGCTTGGAGCAGAATTAGAAACATTTGCTCTTCATTAAAGTGGGCTGACTACTGCTTATGCTCTGACTTCAGGGTGGGTTAAATTCTACACTCTATAACAGTCGTAATCTTAAATTGTAGTGTTAAGGCAAGAGGTTTTTGTGAAACTCAAAACTGAGCCTGCAGTTCCCCAATTGCTCCTACTGGGGTTGGGTCTTCAGCACCCATGTTTCTTTCCCAAGGAGGGAGATCCATCATGCAAGAGAGGCATAAGTAGCGTCATCCCAAAAGGGCTTGAGGGTGTTTGGGCACAGACTTAAGTGATATCTAATCTATCCATGGGAGTAATTTCTGTTTCCTAAATGTAATTGATGATGATGATGATTGATGAGTGTTACTTTGTGGTGGGATCCTGAACCATAGTTAGTGTTTGTGATTGTAATGACCTTCCAAAAATGCATGTCTGAGACAGGACACAATATTCTCCCACTGCCTACTTAGCATTCTACTGCCTTGCCCTCTGCCTGTATACATTAATTCCTGTGCTGCTCTTTCCCCCTCACCACCTTCTTCTGTATATAGCTTAAGATCTTTAGTGCCTGATCCAAAGCAACCGGTCTGTCACAGATTGCTGTTTTCATCCTAACACCTTGTTCATGATAACTGGTAGCAACTCTTAGCCTATCTAGGCAGTACAGTGCCTTGTGGCAGGTCTGTGCTTTTACATCCCAGCCTTGAGTGAAGCAGGCAGGCTTTTGGTCAGAGGGGATAGATTCCACATAACTTTTTTTAGAACCAGAAGGCAAAGGCTGAGACAGCAGCTCTGAACATGCACTGCCCTTGGGAGAGGCTCCTTGCTGCTGTGCAGCTGTTCCGAGAGCCAGAGAGGATGTGGACCTCCATAGCCCAGAGCCACATGTGCTTAGGCAGCCCTTGGCAATCAACAATTCTCCCTGAATTCAACTTCTGGTCTTGTTTTGGGGGTTTTTTTGGTTTGTTTTTTGTTTTGTGTTTTTTTTCCCAGAGAGTCACTTGATAGGCTGTAATCCTGTAAGATACTCAGCAAAGAAGCTGATACAGTAAAGTATTTCTGCAGATGCTTAATTTTCGGTGAAAAAGTGGTCTTTTTATGTGGGTGGGAGCACTCATGTGCTTAAAGTTAAGCACATGCTTAAGTGCTTTCTTGGATCAGGGCCAAAATGTTAATGTGATAGAGGTTCCCTTTCTCAAGTAACTGCAGTCTTCAGGACCTTCATGGGACCCCTGGGTCTGCAAGATTACTGAAATACACCCATGACTGGCAAATATGGGACACTTATATTCTTAAACCTTTCATTTTCAGTAAAAACTTCATGAGATGTTCCTATATTATGACTTTGCCTACAAAGTATAGTTTTGACTAGGCCTGTGGCAGCCTTGAAAAGAAACCCTATTTGCCGACTTCAAATTAGTTTTGTTTAAGAGAATATTTTATTTTTCTGGTAGAGAACAAAGATTCCTCCAGCATCTTTTTCTCTCACCCCATTCCCTGATCTTTAAACTCTTCCTGCTACATTTCTGGAAGGAAACAAGCCTTTGAGGAGAACCACTAAGATTTTAAATTCGAACAACTGGGAGTCTCTTGTGTGATGTTGCACTTGCTGATGATAGTCTGCTTTGATGACAGCAGTGGTAACGAGCCCGAAGGACACATGTTTGGGATGTGACAGGGGTGTGCACCTGTCTCGGGCAGGGGGCACTGGGTCTTCCCCTGTGGCAGCCTCCTCGGTGGCTGTGCTAATCACCAAGAGTGACACTCACCGTGCCTGGCAGACAGGAACGGAGCAGGGTGTTGTGACTCTAAACACACAGCTGCTTCTCAAATTATAATGCAAAGGTTCAGAGGTCAGCACAGTAAAAGCAGATAAAATTATGCTTTCTACCACCACTGGGCCACATCAAAATGGTAAATTGTTTGTTTTATAGTGGGTCTCTCAAGGTATTTGCCTCTACTATAGCAGACATGAATTTTTCAGATCAATTGTAGCCCTTAAAAAATAAAGGGGTTTGCTTTCTAAATATCATGTTAGAGATTTCTTTCTGTGATCTGTTGTTCTCTGACTGCTGCTATAAAATAGAAGTTTTTAGACTTTAAAGTGTTTGAATGGTGGTCAGGCTTTGAGGGCTTGGCAGCAGGGTGAGGGTGTGGGGCCAGCAGTGCTGCAGGATTTGTCTGCTCCAACCATGCTGTGTGAGGGCACGGCAGCCTGCAGGCTCCCCTCAGATACCTGGGATGTAGAGCTAAGCTGAGGGCAGATGGCTGTGCACAGGATGAGCCATCTGGGTTAATGACCTGGGCAATACTGTCAGCCATTCTGTGCATAGCTACTGTTTCTGTTTTGCAAGTAGGGCAGATCTTTATCCTGTGTGCAGCATCCGCTCGCTTTCTCAGAGCTGACACCTCTCTGCTGTCCTTTCCACCCAAATTTGTATTGAACAAGGGATGGTGTTTATAAGAAACTTGTGGAACTAAGAGTGAGAACCAGGCTGGAAAAACCGTAAGAGTTCAAATATGTAGGGTATGTGATGCTTTCTCCAGCTTTGACTTTTTCTGAGTTCCTTTTTATTGTGAATGGCTTGTTAATTTTTTGTTAAATTCTTTGACCATAACTGTGACCAAAGAGAGGAATGCATTTGACATGTGCAATAAAGCAACTGTTCCATGTTTATGGCAAGTGTTATACTTCTATGCTATTAATTCAAATTGCCTGGATTCTTATAAAACTGGGACCGTGTAGGATTACCTACCTTGCTGGAACACAGTTGAAATGGATCATACTACAAAGTATTTCACATCTCCCTATCAGATTTTAGAGGAAATAATCTTGGAGTCGTAGGGGAGATATACGTCTCTGGAGCACAGTTGTTTTAGGTGGATTTTTGTATCCAGCAACTATTGGAAGTTCCAAAGAGAAATAGGAAAATACCATTAAGTAAAATAGAATAGTTCAGTGTAAAAAGAATAACAGTTGCACTGCATGTGAGGTAATGACACTTGCTAGGATACAGGTAACATCATAAATGCGTTTTGCTGCAGTATTGTAAATATGCAGAGAAAGCAACTGTAATACTCTTTGAAGAGGAAGAGTGTTGAGAAATATATGTAGGGAAGCTTCCTCTCAGCAGACTCCTGCTGAAAACCGGAGGTGTGAGAATAATTGGTTATTTTTCTTCAGTTTGATGGTTGTACAGTCAAGGAAAATTTATTTGGGGTCAGACAAACTTTTCAGAGAATGAAGAAAACATTATCTTGTACCAAGAACAGGACATTACTTCAATTTCA
>VYXB01007855.1:0-85880 GCA_013397135.1 Pachyramphus minor | reverse complement strand
TTTTTTTTTAATTAATAGGGTAGAATGTAAAATTCAGAAGTCATGTACAACTCCAAAATACCTGTGGGAGGGAGTGTGTGTGTCTCTACCTCTTTACATATGGCCAGTAGGGTTAGCAATAAAGTTACAAAGCTGTTGACACTCTCCTCTCTCCTGTGAGCCTGGCAGAGCAGAAGGAGGGTCTGAATTCAAGTTTGTGTATCTGAAAATAGTTCTGAAACTGAATGAAGGATATGAAGTGGAAAAGTCGGCAAGAATGACCATAGTTAACAGTACCCATACATGGAACTTAAAAATATTTCTGTTTTCTTACACTGAGGAGGAGGAGTGGGGTTGTGGCAGAATGGACATCCCCAAATACGCAGGGAAGGCTCTCCTAGTTAAACCTTGCTCAACACTACTTCAGTTTAGGGTCAGATCACATAAGTAGTTAAATGCTGAATAAATCAAATAAGTAATTAAGTTGAATTGAAATGCATTTAAGTTTGCATACACTTTCCTTGAAGTCTGGTCCTAAAGATTTTTGGTACCAAAATAAAGATGAGCTGCTCTACCATCAGGCTTCCCTTCCAGGGAAGGACTGTGAGTTATGCCCTGCTGGATCTTCGTGTCCATGGCTTGCTCGGTCACTTCCGGTCAATGACTGCAACCTGATAGCCTGCACTAAACCTGCAGCATCTTGTTGAAGCAACTCTACTTAAAAGCAGAGGGATAGTCACCATGACAAGAACAGTTTGTACTTGTATTAGAGTCTGAATGGGACCGAGACATTTGGATTTTGGAGGTGGCTGCTTATGTGCCAAAGTGGCTACCCCTCTTTTTGTCAGCTCCTCATCTTTCTGTTTTATTCTCAGCTCTAAGTACCTACTAAGGAGTTAGTACGCAAATGTATGGGTGACTTTTTGAACTACAATATTTGAGCTTTAAGTGTCTCCTGACTTTGACGTCAGTGGACCTCACCATTCATCTTGGACAAATTCTTTTTATATTGTCAGCCTTCTGTTCTGGAAATGAACTCCTTACTGTCTCCTCATGAGTGACAAATATAAGGCAACAATAAAGGACTTACTGCTAATCCTGCAAAATTAATTTCATAACAAAGTTGATCACCGAACAAACAAATATAACTGGGAAGACAGCGTTAAGATATCCTCATGTGGTTTGAGCCAACTTTCTATTATTAACAAATGTCAAATATTTTCTTTATGGCACCATTCTTGAACTCTTATGTTTTATACCACTGTCTTAAACACTTCAATGCTGTGGTGTTTGCTTGGATCCTTAAGGTGACTTTTAACACTAGTGGCAGAAAGAATGATGCATTGATGCTTTGTAAGTATCATCTTGAGGTCTGTGGTATATGTCATCAACCAGAGTGTGTCATTCCATGCCTGTCATGTTGATTTTTATCTTGTGTACTTGTGAAGGAGGCTTGTATTTGA
Organism: Pachyramphus minor; assembly: GCA_013397135.1. Taxonomy (NCBI): domain Eukaryota; kingdom Metazoa; phylum Chordata; class Aves; order Passeriformes; family Tyrannidae; genus Pachyramphus; species Pachyramphus minor. The sequence goes on along the minus strand of VYXB01007855.1, from coordinate 84,438 downwards.
GGTTTTTACTTTAGACCTGTGTCCTCTTTTCTGAAAACAATGTTCCTACTGATATTGAGCATTTGTATTCCCTAAGCAGTTCCTAAAGAAGCTTTTCTTCAAAGGTTTGTACTTGAACTTGAAAAGTGAACTTGAAAAGTGAAACTGTCTGCTGCTAGGGTTTCCTTCCATATGTGCCTTTCTTGGAGTCCACCCTTAGATGCACTGGGAAGAGTAGTCATCCCAAGTTACGTGTTATCATATAGCAAATGCCAACTGTAATTTCAAGTGCTCCCCACTAATCTCTTCCCCTCATGCATTATTTCCTTGTGCAGCATTAACACACCACATGCTGATCCACTGTTGCTTCATGGATTTAGAAAATAATCTACAGGCCCACAGTGATGTAAAACATTAAATATTGTTTTAAATATCGGAGGCGCCATCCTGCCTACACGGTACTTAGGGTGGGCAGCACGCCAGCACGTTTGCTGGCATGTGGCTGAGAACTGGAGCATGCCTGATCCCAGCGCACAGAGCAAAGCCCAGGACAATCAGGCAAGAACGATGACAGACAGGGAAGGGCTGGCTTATGGATTGTGCTGTTTGACCATAATATCGGCTTTGGAGACTACACTGTCTGGAGGGCTAAGGGTTTCTTTCTACACTCCTGCCTTACTGCCTGCACCTGCCCATCTGAGGGCAGGCAAGAATGAAAAGGCACTTTATAGAGCTTCCAGGAGCTTGTCAGGTAGTTACTGCATAGTGGGTTTGCACTAGCTGCTTAATACTTGTTCTCTCACTCAGCATTGGCGGATAACACTGGGCTGAGTGCAAGTCTTCTGAATTTGCTTCCCTCTTCCTCTTTTCAACAGCAAAAACCCCATGGGAGGGGAGAGCTGGGGAGGCCTGTGTACTGCATCTGTGACTGACACAGTGGGAGTCACTGGCTGGAAAGAGCTGTGAGCTTAAGCATTGGAGCTGGGAATAAACTTTCACCTCCATCTTGCAGCATACTGCTTCAAAGCTCCTCCGTGTGTGTGTGTGTGTGTGTGTACAGGGAGCAAAGGTAGTGCATATAGTGTCTGTTGCTCTGTTTTGGGACTGGTCTGTGGAGAACCTGTGTGCAGACACCTTTTCTTTCTGCTCCAGAGGAGTTTATTGCCTCTACATCTCTTCCTGTGGAGTGGTTCATCTTCACTCTCTGCTAGTTATTATAGTTGGTGTGCAGGAAGGACTTGGGCTGAGGACTGCTCTACAGCTCCTGGCTTTCAGCAATATGTCCATGCCTACACTCACTTTTTGGACAGGGCCGATTACAATAGAGGATGTTTTTCCTTTTCCTTGTATTGACTTGGGCCATGGAGGTATAAGTAATCATACAGAGTCATCCTGTTTCCATACTGAGGAGCTGCAGTTCCATGAGGTCACCCTAAAAGCTGCAGGACCTCAAATGGTGGCAAGAGTGCAGTGTTCATCTGCTCAGCCCTCTGAGCACAACCTGCTCATCTGTCTGCATTGGTCAGACATAAACAGTGCTACGGTTTTAGGCTGTGTCCACAGCCTAAGGGCTGGTGACCTTGTCCTTACATGATATGTTTCAGATGCTGGGAAAACTTCAGTCACCTTTAGCTTCCTTATCACCACATCATCTCCTGTGTTTGTGTCCATTGCTCCCAAATTCCTTGTCAGGCAGAGGACTCACCTCTTGCAAGGTGTAGTCTTGCAGTTCTGAATTCATAGCGCAGTGGATGAGGTTTTAGAAAGCAAAGCTTCAGCTATGTTGGAAACATTTACCCATAGCTACTTAATATAGTTCAGTATACTACAGTGACTGTATGGAAGAGGCAGAGGAAAAGGGTTGCCAAAATATTACCAGTACAAATCAGCATGGTATTAATGCAGCCAAAGGTGTGGTCAATTTATACATCCACCCTTTAATGCTTAATTAACGTGAATGTGCTTAATTCTGTGAGAACCTGCAAAGCCAGGAACTGTATGAACTTGGCTGTCACACACTCCTTAATGCATTATTTCTCCTTTTGTCTGTAGATTCTTCTAATGCCAAAAGGCTCAAGAACTTCAAAGACATACCACAACTTAAATCTGTCCTTCATGGTTTTGGTTCCTTCAACGTCTTGCTGTGGCAAGCCAGCTTCTCACTGGCTCTAGATTCAGACTTTTAAATATAAGCAAATTGTAACAGTTCATGTTACCTGGCCCAGCTGAGCTTGAAACAGGCATCTTCTCTCATTAGAAAAGCAGGCATCTCTCTTCTACTGGACTCAAACTCCTCACTAGTTTGAAATATTTCATCCTGCTTTCACGCTCCAAGTTACAGCTTATTTGGCCAAATTCATTAGGTCTTATTTCCAGAAACTGCTGTATTTCAGAGTACTTCTGAAATGATTACAATGTGACTAATATAGGTAAGGTACCTGACCTAATTTTCCTGTAATTGGCATAGATTACTTGCTGAAGCTGCTTTCTCGTCTAAGAGATTAAAGTAAGCCTTGCAGAGCCTTGAAGTGCCATCTTGGAGCATTTATAGGTCACTCTCATTTTTTTTCCTAGCTGATTGGGTAAGACAGCAGGTGTGGTGTGTAATCAATACTTTTGCAGTTCTTGCTGCCCCAGTTTGCTGTTCCTTCCCTTGCTGGCCAGCAGCAGGCAATACTGTCCTGTCCTGTTCAGGTGCACAGTGGGTCTCTAACCTGAACTGCTAATCAATGGGCTCAAAAAATAGCTCTGAGCCTGTGCAATAAACTTGACAAATGGAAAAACAACAGGAAAATATTACTATAAGGCTATATATGTTGTCTGTAAATGTAGTCAGTCACCTTCCCTTCTTTGACTGAGCTGTATGTAATCAAAAGATTAACATTTCTGAAGAAGATACTCCCCCTTTTAATGCCCAGAACACCTTGTTGTTTCAACCTGAGCAGGTGTGCTTTGATTCTAGTGTATTGGAAAAAATGCAATGTGTGTAAAACTGAAAATTATATGGGAAAGACATGAAGATGCACAAAACAGGGAAATTCCATGGGTAGAAGGATTTTGTTAAATGGATTTAGGAAATTCTCATAAATATAATTTTAATGTGATTTAGGTTTTTTGTCCTCTCATATCTCATTCACATGATAATGAGATATTTTGTTCCACCAACAAAATGGAGCATTAGCTTAGAGGACTGGATTACTCATAGCACAGACATGGCTGTTATGTGCAAACTTTCGATGTTCTGCCAAGGTCAGTTTGTGGGTGTTGAGATGAAACTGTTTCCTAAACTGTGAAAGTGATCCTGGGTACCCAGCCTGCTGGAATGCCTGGAGGTTTTATGGATTCCTTCCCCTTTAAGCCCACTAGCAGGGTATCTGCTAATGCAGGCTCTCTTTTCCTGCCTGCATCACTCTAGTGAAGCTGACTTAAGGGAACGCACTTTGATTTCTTTGACTCCTCATTTCATTTTCTGACTTCTTTGCCTGCAGAAGGACCTCCTACAGCAACCTTTTCTGTAGATAAACAAAGCAAAAGAGACTTGAGGCATTGGAAAAGATTAATGTAACACTCATGTTTGAATATGACACCAGACCCACAATAGGAGTGGGAAGGTGTCCGGTTATTCTCAAATCTACTGTTATAGCCCCGAGGAAAGGTGGTATCTGCTGTTGGCAGTTCAGTGGTGCTTCTGCTGCTGCCCTGGCTGGGCACCAAACCTGCTGTGGTGCAGGTACAGCCCATGGCATTCTGCAGTCCAAGGGGGGTGCAGGGGCCAGGCACAGCATGACCCAGGGACCCCCACTGCCTGTGACTGGATTTTGGGACTGAGAGGCTCACATGAGTAACCATCTGAAACCAAAACAAGAGAGAGTTAAACCCAGGTAGCTTTATATATCTCAAATCTGGCTCACTCCTTGTCTGGGAAGGGCTGGTGACAGGTTCATGTTGTTCAGGTGATGGAAACAAAAGGTAGCAGAATAGGTTTTGACTTGGGGCTGAGGAATTACAGTGGGCTTGTTCCTTCCACCAGCTTAGAGGAGGTGTGCACTTGCAACTCCTATGACCAAGCTGGTCTCAGTGGTGCCTGAAGTTTGCTGGGAAGACCCCTCCCAAGGGTGCTTTCCAGAGCACCAAGTATGTTCAGGCTGCTTTTGCATACTTCTCCTGCTGTGTACAGGCTGTTGTTGGTCTGTCTGTGCTTGCTCAGAGCTCCTGCAGGTGACCACAGCCTCTGCCCTATCTTCCCATTTCTGGTGGCTCAGAGCTGAGCATCTCTGGGAAAGCTTCATATTAGAAGCATGCACCAACATGAAGGTGTCAGAATAGGCTCTTTAACTGCTTGAAGTGGTGCAGTTACAAACTATGTCTGTTTAGGAACATACTTTTTTATGGAAGAGGGTGGAAGACTATTGGGATGAAGCTGATAAGCAGCACCTGGAAAGATAAAGTTGCTAATGTACTGTTTTTCTCTATGAAATGTGATCCCTAAGGTCATTTAATGCGTCTCCTTGATGTGACTGGGAACTACTAGGACTTAAATGCAGAGCTGGCATGTAGCTATGGGGAGTTTTATACGTTTTTTGAGACAGCCCATGCCCAATTTTTGCTTCAACAGAAGCAGAGGGCTGTGCTGAATGTACAAAGGTACATATGCATGCCACTGTGTAATGGCAGTTCACTAGAGTGAGCCTAGATGATGGAAATAAGGGTCCTGCAAGAACAGGACTCACGAGACCTGTCTTAAATTGATGGTAGCCTTTGAGCTGAACCCATTCTCTGCCTATGAGGCACATGAAGTTTGAAATATGTGCTTGGGGTGAAGTGGAGGAATCCCACTTGAAGGATCAGACACAGATTGTATACCCAAGTCTTCATTTAACTGCCTTCAGATTTTTAAAATCTTTAACTCTTTGTCTATGCTATACAGGATTTTAATTCAGTAGTTCAAAAATCTAAGGGATGTCTGACTTTGCTGGGATTTCTAGGCTTTTGTGATGTCACTGGCAGACTTGGGTCCTGGGAAGTTCTGTCTTAGGGCAGGACCTGAAGATGAAGGTTCTGTGTAAGTACAGAAAGTAGTATTAAATTTCAATCAGACCTAGAAAGAAACAGTGGAGGGCAGAAAGATATTTTCCCTCAGCTGGAGCAGTTACTCTCTTTAGACCTGTAAAGAAGATCTTGCCCAAACTCTCTGAACTTGCTTTAAAGTTCATCTGAGATCTCAAGTAGGTGTCAGCTCTAGTGTACTTACTGTCCAAACAGAGATAATGCGCTACAGCGTCACCCGAATTTTATTGGAATCAGCTGCCACTACCCTGCAGCAGAAGCAAGAAAAAACAGAATTAATATTTGGATAAACAGCCCATTAATTTGATGACAACTGTTGTTCTCCATTTCAGGGTCCAGAGAGCAGCCTGGGCAGTGAGCTAATGAGAACACCAGAACTGTGCAGACTTGGGGGAGGTGGGGGGTAGAGAAGAAAACAGAACAAACACTCTTTTTGTAGCTTGGAGCTAAGGGGATTCAGCCAAAGGTTAATTGCTTTCTACCCTAAAATGCTGTGAAGTGTTGCTGCATGGTGTCATACAGCTGCTTCATCCCAGCCTAGGGGTGTCTGTTTCAGTGGTGGGTGGCATGAGCCAATATCCTTTTTTTAACCGCATGGGGGTGTTGCAAGGTCTCTTGCATTGAGACTTCCAAAAGTCTGGTAGAGCTTGGTTGGTATTGTTTGGGATATCACTGCACCATGGAAGCAGTTAGCAAAAATACCAAACAAACAGCCCCTCTGTCTCCTCACTTCTCCCTCATTGGCAAAAATGTGTAGAGGGCGCAAGTGGTAAAGTCTTGATGGGTGAGCCCTTTGGAGCTGGGAGGAGCTGTGATCTTGAGGAAAGGGGTAGACTATCACTCTGTGATCACCTGCTTCTGCAACAAGCATATTTGCTGCTTTCACTGCCAGTGGACAACCTATTACCAAATTCTGCATGCCTGCTCAGATCTGTGGGTACTGAGCTCACATGCAAACCATCTTCTCCAAGCTAACTAACCTCCTTCCATCACAGACTTGAGGCTCTACAGTGGATAAGTAGGCATAATGAGCAAGGAAACGTGAAACATCAAAGTATTTTGAGAAAAATGATGGGGGGCAATAACAAGCTGTAGCTGAAACCTGAGAGTAACTTTTAGCTCTGTATTATGAATATGTTGTAGTAAAGGCTCAGAATATTAATTTGGCTTTTGTAACTGGCAACAAATGTTGCTTCGGAGAACAAACTTTCTGCCATGCAAAACTTCTCTTTGGTGCCTCTCAGTTGAAACTCTGCTTTGAACAAAGGAGTACCATAGTGAAATTATCTTTAAACTCTGTCTTGGTCACTATAAAACATGACTGTCTCTTCTTGATTGTCTGTTTTCCAGTTGAAACCAGGTGCTAATATAAAAGCCACATAGCCCATTTCCGTACTACTAACTTGTATTTAAGCAAGTGTGTGCTCATTGAAGCTTAGAGCCTGACTATTTTCAATGCCCGGCTCAGGTAAGGAGGAGTTGTTTCCTCTGTGATTCTTATACCAAATGACAGGATGGTCTGAGAAAACCTTGGAGGTTTCATTAATGTCTCTTCCTATCTCAGTCATGTGTGCATGGCTCACCCTGCACTGCTGTGCACCCAGTCTGGTTCCACCCAACTGCCAAAAGGCAAAGTGTAGGATCATAGCATTGTTCCAAATAATCAAGCTTTTTCCAGACTTAATCCCTGTTAGAAAGGAGAAGATGCAGGCAATAGAGGAACTAGGGACAGATGTGCTTTGGGCTCTTGTTTGCCCTCCATGTAGATCCCTCCCCTTCTCTTTTTGACATTGAAAGAACAGGTCCCATTTGATCTGCTTCTAGAGAATCGTCCTAAGTCGCTTGTGTGGTGCTCAGGCAGCTAATGGTCAAACCTGGAGCACGGGCAACCCTTAGTCTGTCACTGGGAAACTTGCAGCTCCCTGGAGAGCAGTATGCCTTGGAGCCAGCAGTGTGCCTGCCTCCTTACAACACAGAGCTGCTGCTCTTGTTACCTCGTGTGTGTAATCCTGTTAAACACTCCCAAGAGCTCCCTTTGTTGGGGCTGGCCCTTTATGGTCGGTGAGGGGAGGAAAGGCTGGGGTAAGCAGGCACTGGGCTCAGGTGGGAGTGCTTTTCAGCCTTAGGGTCCCTGTGGACAAGTTGTCCTGGGGTTACCAGGCTTTTCAAAGCTTTCTGTCTTCAGGTTTGTGCTTGCACACCTCCCTATCTCTGTTTTTAAGTACAGATAAACTTTGTAGTTTTGACATACATGAAGTGGTAAAAGCATCTTGTCAACGAGGTTTTGGTGTATTCTGCTATTGAAGTGCCCTATTGCAAATAAGGCAATGTACCTCTGCTTTTGCTGGAGCTGAGTATCACAAATAGGATGAGTCTTTCTTTCTGTGTATCGGTACAATAGAAAACCATGAGTTTTTCTACAAGAAAAACTCTTGTCTGAGTCAGCAGGATTGCCCAGACTTTCAGAGTGAACTACAACCCACACTACCAATGGTAGACTTGCATGGTATCAATCCTCTTTTCTTTTCCCTACTTTCTTCTGGCCTAATTGAAGATCCCAAAGCTAACTAGTTAGATTGCAGCATGAATGGTCACTGAGCCCAGCATGACTGGGAGCAGGGTTTGTAATATTGCTTCCATGACTCTGTTAGCAACAATTTGTATGAGTAAGTTGGTAGAATAGTTATGGGCCATCTGCCTGCAACTGCAGTTGCTCACCAGCCTAAAAGTACACTTTGAGGTCACCTCTGCTAGAGCTGAACCTACTAAGTTCTTGCTTTTCATTCCTAGAACTGTTGCACAAGGTTAGCATCAAGTGCTGTCTTGGACTCCTGGATCTTGTCAGTGAAGCAGATAGGAAGTCTGAAAGATTTTGCAGAATCTGAGAGATCTCCAAAGTACATTTAGACTTTTTGACTGCTTCATGGGAAACAAATCTTTCCTTGTTTTCTTTTTCTTTTTTTCCACATTAAACTCATTTAACAGCATTAAACTCATTTTCTGCAAATCTGCTTTCAACGATCTAGCTAATTTATACTGGAAGTAATTGGACACACCTAATGAAAAGCATAGTGGAATTTTGCTATGAACTGCAATGTTCTCTTCAAGTCACTGGTCTCTTCTATTTGATAATTGTCATAACAACAGTTAAGTAACCTGTCTTCTCCCATTCAGTGCCAGTGACGAAAGCTTAAAATGAGTCTTCAAATCTGTAACTCTTCTCTAAAGCTTCCTTAACAAAATGGCATTTTTTCCTCTCTTAATATCTAACATTAGGCTACTGTTCAGCCTTCAGAGACCTCTGACTGGAATAGTTAACCATGGCAAGGGCTTTAGATACTCTAGGGCTAGTGCTTATCTTGAAGAGTCTAAGAGGATTGTGGTGATGCTGTTTGTTTGACTGCAGTGTCTTGTTGTGTAGTGACCATGTTTGTTTACTCTCAATTCCATAGAAAATTAATGTTATGTGCTTATCTACTCATTCCATATCACAATCCTGGACTTGTATTTAATTGGGCAATAGTTTCTGGGCAATAGCAGCACTTACTCTGCTATTGTGGTTGCGGCTTTTGCTAGTGTGTCCCTAGCATGGCTGATGCCACACGGACAGTATGTTGAGTTGTTCCCCCTCCTTCTTCTGTAGGGTTACCTGAATACCACCTTTCCTGTGCTTTGTAAGGGTTCTCCCTCACATAGTCTTCTTCAGCCTTTGGCAAGGCTGTGGCAATATGCTCAGAAGGCACCACAGAGCTGTTAGTGAACTGTAAGTTGCTGCCATCTATCAGCTCAAGAAGGGAGTTCCCACCTGGTGCGGTGGATGCTGTGAGCTTTGCGCTTACTCCATGGGGATTTGTCTTTGACTGGGCCTGTTCTCAAGCTCTTGAAGGAAATGGATGGCTCATCTTATCTCTTCATGGACAAATCGACTTTGTCTGTAGGTGCACGCAAACCCCCCCACCCCCCGAAACTTAAACACCAAACAAACAAACAAAACCCAATGTAAAGCTAAGGCTTTTAAACAATCACTGTCTAGCCCAACTTCTATGGGACAGATTTCTTTATATTACAGATTCCTGTCCCAGAAGGCTTTTTATACAGTCAAGAGGGCTGGAAAGTATTTGGGCTCCTACAGTATAGCCTGCTCTCAGCAAGAGCTTCTGTTCTGTGTTCAGTCCAGAGAGGGTCTTAGCCCATCTCTGTGAGCATAACTCTAATGCTAGGAATTATTTCTTGTGGAAACTTTAGCTATTGTGCTTAGTGGGTTTACAGGAGCTTTTTCAGTCTCCTTTTAATGTATTTGTGTTGGTGGGGATTCTGAGTGGAATTACATGCCCAGGCTTTCAGATAACTGCTGTAAATACACAGATCCACTCCAGTCTCTTACTTCACAGTAGCAGCTGCTGTGGTGTTCCAGAAACTTCATAGCTTTGACTGCATCTTATTAGTTCAGCACACTATTAATATCCCAGAAGCTTTTTGTATTAGTTTCCACACTTAATATTGGTTCTCTTTCCTTCTTCCCTACCCCTTACTTCACATTCAATGATTAAACTAAATTCATCTGTTTCAATTAAGATGCCCTCGCTGCCCACACCAGAGGGGAACCAGACTGGAATAAAACCAATTGTGCTAGCAGTCACCTGATATATTTAGTGGCAGTGTCATCTGACATGCATTTATGATCAGAAGTAGTGTCTTTCTGCTTCTATATGGAGCATTTGTAGTGCTGGCAAAAACTTTCCAGAGAAACAGCTGCTGATTGGCTCTTCTTGTCTATTTGGGGAAGGATCTGTCCTTAAATACTTGGTTATTCTGCTTTCTAAAAATGGCATCAAGCACTTGGCACTATCAGAATTGGACTTAAAACTTTGCTGAGATGAATTGGGTGCATTGCACCAAGACCTGGTGAATCTTTGTCTCCCCTGTCGAAATGAAGACACAAATACCAGCAAGTGGGTGGAGGTACATTTTGGACAAGTCAGTGCATGGGGCTCTAAAATGCAAATTACAATCTTCCTCTGGAAGGTTTTAAAACCAGATTTTACATTATTATGGTTAAGTGGTTCTGGTGGAAAGGCTTCAGGACTGAGGTGTATTTCAGCTACTCTTTCTTCTTAAGCTAAAGAGATTCTGTCCCAAATGGCAGAATCTCTTTGTATCCCAAATGTCTCTCATTTGGCAGACATTTGGGTCCCAAACATCTCCTGTTTGAGGTGTTGTATTTCAATAAGGTGGAGAATACAGGTTGTCTTCTTAGTAGAGACTGGGAGCCAGCTTACCTTTGCCAGTCTGCTAATAACCAGAAACAGGGCAAGAAGGAAGGCTCCTTCAAGCATTCGGCATGACTTCCCCAGCCTCCAGGTGCGTAAACCATCTGGCTGACAGCTAACTCTGAGTGAGGCACAGGTTCTAGGTTTGGCAGCTCACCAAGAAGAATAAAAATATTTTATCCCTTTGGTTGAAAGTGACTGCTTCCCACTGATTCTCAGAGCACTTACTCTCATCCAGACAACTGGTAGAGGACCAAGGGAAGGGTTTTAGCCCAGAGCCAAGGGGCTTTGCTCACCTCTGAACTCTTGCTGTGACACCTCACTCAAGGCAGAGCAGTGAGTGGATTCATGTGATATCACCTTTGAAACAGAGGGCTAGCTGAGGACAGTTGGAGGGTCTAGGACACCGAAATAGCTTCCTGTCCAAAATAGTTTGAGTTGGTTGATCTGCATGGCATGTTGTCAGCCTTCAAGGAGAACGGGGGAGGCCTGGCTACTGGTCAGCAGGTTGGACTGGGCAGTAGGAAGTTATTAATAGCTGCTCTTCCATGGAAAGAATGAGTTTGGCTTAGATGTGATGCAAAGCTGCTAGCTGGTACAGCAAGTAAATGCTGGAAGTCTTGTTTATTAACACTTGAATGAGCCTGTTATGCCTAATGGAGAACTTTGAGCCTCATGGCCTGAGGTCTACTGGTATCAGCCTCTGAATCTGAGCTGTGTGGTTAGGCAAAACAGGTGCAAGCCTGAAGAAATGAGGCTGTCAGCTCTTGGTCAGGGTGTTGTATGGTGGCTCAGGGTGTGGTGGGTGTTTCTTCTGTTCTTCAGCAAGTTTAGGTTCCCTCAAGTTCCCTTATGCTCCAGTTGTCACCTGTAATAATCACCTCTCTGTTTCTGAAGCAACTTAATTTGAGGACAGAGAAGGGAGAAAGATGCTTTTCCACACACTAAATTTTTTTGAAAGGAAGATTATTTGAAAAATAAACCAAAACATGGTGAGTGTGGAACGGAGGGTGGAGGAGATTTGGTGAAGTAAATAAAAATGCTCCTCTTGAGTGGAATTCCAATGGGGAATTTCTTATGGGGATTTAGCTGGATCAAAAGTTACAGTAAAGCACATGACTAATAGATTATCTTTTCCACAAATCAGGCATGTGAGTGCAGTGTGACTGTATTTCTGTTCTATGAATTTGCTGACCTGGCTGAAAGAATATTGAAACTTACACCCTTCAAGATCTGGGAAAATCACTCTTTTAAGCTGAAATGGGAGTCCAGTTGCCAGGTCGCTTGGCTTACAACTTCTCTTGGAGTACAATGAGGAAAATGCCGTTAGGTCTCTGTCCAGATAAAAGTCCACCTCTGAAAGTGTGTGGTCGTGACAGCCTCTCACCCAGTTTTGGGAACAGCTGAAGTCAGATGAAGATTTTTGGTGTGCAGTAGCTATAGCACACCCTGGTCCTCAGGGATGGGATCAGCTCCCACTGGAAGAAGAGGAGGTGGCATAACATTTCACACAAGGTGCTTGGTGAGTGTCTTGGTCATAAACTATACCAATAGGTCTTCTCCTTTTAATGGCTTGTGGGCAAACTATGATCAGAGTGGCATTAATGATGTTATTGTGAGTGTCTGTTTGGCTTATTCTTGTGGATTTGATTAGAGTTTGGCGTTTTTAAGGTGAAGGCTAAGTGATATTGTCTTCAGTTCGAGGCTTGTATTTCCCTTTGTATCCTTCAGTTCCCTTCAGGAACAGCTATCCGCTGTAGGAAACTACTGCAGGCTGGGTTAATACACAGAAGTCTCCAAACCAAGCCCTGTTTCAGTGGGACTCATGTTATACATCCCTTGTAACAACTGGTGCTTCTTAAACTTGCTCCCAGAATAACTATGTGGATCAAGTTTTGTCATCTCCCTCATCTTAAAGTTTACACTTCTGATTGTCCTGATTGCTTAGAAGAAGGGTTGCCAACTGAAAAGGAGGGGGAGTGAACAAGAGTTGATGGAATATCCATTTCTTATTAAAAATAGTTCTTATGAAAATACTTTTTGTCCTGATTCCTGTAGAGAAACTCTATTTCCTTGGTGGCTTGTTGCTGATCTCTCTTCTTGTCTGTTTGACTTCCGCCCTGGAAAACAGGTGTAGGGATGCTATAAGTAGCAAGAAGTCTAATCCATGCAGTGAGTTCCTTGCAGACTCAGAATTACACTTTTCCTTCCTGTGCCACAACCTCAGGTCCCTGACCTGCAACTGCAGCATATTTTCTGTGACTAACAGCTGTAATTCCCTAATTATCATGCTCTGTTCTCCTGCTGTGCTGTAGATTTTGTTGCCAAGGAAGCAAACTAAGTTTCCTCATTCCTACCCTTGCTCTGTATACTTCCAACTGTTTTAAATCCACCATTTGATGCAGCCCATAAAGACAAATCAGTCTCTCTTGTTTCAAATATTCAGTCTCCAGAACACATTATATAGCTATATGCTGGGGACAAAGAGAGCAAAGTAAGTTTTTCTGGCCTTTCTTTTAGTGAAAGTAGTTGGTCCAAAACTATTTCTAGGTTAGAAAAAGTTCCTTTATTAACTGTAACCATCCTGTGTGGAGAGTTTCACTAAAGGTGGTCTCAGGCAGTGGGCCCAAGTAAATGATGCTTCTGTAATGTGACTGACAAAACTTCTTCAAACCCATAGAAAATGAAGCTGGGCATTAAACACTGATGGCAGGTTGTCTGTGTGTGCTGTAATTGGCATACAAGCCTCATGGTTTGAGGATTACTGATATAGTAGTAAGGCCAATGGATCAGTTTCTTTTTGCCCTCACTGTTTTTGGGATTGGGGAAAAATGATTGTATGCCAGATAGAAAGAGAATAAACCTGTGCTAATCTAGAGGGCTAGGGCAATACAGCCAGTCTCTATTGTGACAGAAAAGCAGCTGATTAAAACCTCACAGAAACATGTTAAGCAGCAGGAAAACCATCTATTTTCCTGTAAAAACCTACAGTTTAATGTTTAACCTGTGAAGTATGCAAAGGCATACTTGTGTACTGCATGCACGTTAGGATTTATTGGGTGATGCCCATCGCCTTCCTGCAGGATGCACAAAGGCAAGTCTAATGCTCTATGCAATTGCCAGTTTAGACTTGATCAGTCCAATGTGGCTGTGTCCAAGACATTCTCATAAAGCCCCCATTGCTCTTGGTGGGAGTCGGTGACATACAGGAATGCTTTCCACGGGCCCAGCCTCCAGCAATTAATTCATGTCTCGCTCCAGAAATATCATCCAAGTTGCAACATGAATGATGTCTCCTAGGTCACAGGCTGAAAATTACTGACTCCACAGGGGGTTTGCTGCTGACTCCTCTGACCGTTAAACTGAGAAGGGGGAGGCTGCTCCCTTCTCCGGATCGCTGGAGTTAAATGCACAATGGGGTCTAGCAAAAATGACACCCAAGGCTGGGGAGAAGGACAGTAAAGGAAATTATCTGTTTGGCCTCAATCAGAAGAAAAGAAAAGATGAAATACAACGGCCAAAGTAAAGAAGTTTAAAGAATACAACAGACGTCCCTAGAACTAAGACTGTCCGTAACTGCTTTATCTGCCGACTTCACAAAGGACTTTATAGAGTGCATCATGAAGCTGGCAAGCATGGATCAGGTGTGGAGGCACACAAATCTAGGGAGCCTGTTGTAGGCATATTTGCACTATAGAATAACAATAGGAAGAAGCGCTCCCTATACAGCAATTCTGAGCTGTTCAGTGCATCCAGATTTCATGAACTCTGCAAGTAAAGTTGTTGTCTTCCCCAGTGAGCTGTCATGGACATGTGCTGCTGTTGGCCTCAAGCTGGGAGCGAGCAACTTTTGGTGGATTGCTACTGGTGAACAGAGTGAGTGGCACTCAGATGCTGAAGGACTCCAGAGGGGAGTCACTCTATCCACGATCAGTAAAAATACAGCTCTTGCACCAGGCTTGTTTTGCTAACAGCACTAGGAGAGGTTATGTGAGAAAGCCAGGTATCTGCCTGCTAGGCATGTGTGCCACCACAGGGAGCAGGAAGATGTTGTGTGATCATCAAAACTATGCTTAGCAGCCAGGAGCAGTGTCCTGCAGCATTCCTGCTAAGCACACTCACAGCTGAAACACCCAAGCTGTGGCACTGGGGAGTTGGGTTACACAGGGAAGCAAGCTGACTCTTTCATAGCTGAGCATCTGCTGAGCATAACACAGCACAAGCACAGACAGAGTTGCTTGGGGGCTACCTTTGACTTGCTTCTGTGGAGGTAATGTTTGCTGAGGGTGTTGGAGTGTGCATCTGGTTCTCCCAAAAGGAGCGAGAAGGTGTGTTGATAACCATCTTGCTTAGATGAAATGCTTTACTTGGGATAGTGCACATATACTTGGCAAATAAAATGAAGCTTTGACAGAGAGTTGTGAATTAAATCAACGAACTAGAAGTCCACACTGCAGAGGGATGGTTGCTGTACCATAATGCTAAGGTATAAAAGCTTTTTTAAATTGTTATCGGTGTTGGTTATTTGGCTTCAAATGAATGACTCAGGTAGGTTATGGACATTGAAATTAACCACTGTTATTAAATAGTTGGAGGGAAATAAGTGTCAGTCTCCAGCTTCTAGCAGCCTTCTGTTCCTGTGCTATCCAACTTTACATGGCTTACAGGTGTACCACCAGCTACAGCATTGCCTTGAGCAAGGCTTGAACGCATTCTGGTATTGCTGAGGGTCACAGGAACAAATGCCTTGGAAAACATAGAGGCTGAGATGGTCTAAGACAAATATTAAGGTGGTTTTTTTGCCATTTAGTTAAAGGAGATGGGCAGAGGAAAGAAATACATGTGCGTGGAGATGATGAATACTGCCTTCTCTGCTCTACTACAAAGGGGGATGTGCTGTGCTTTGCTCTTGCTTTCTTTCAATTCTACCAGTGTAAGAAAGGAAGCAGCTGGGAAATCTGAACTGGGAAAGCATGAGTAGCGTCCAAGTCATGTCTCCACCAAGTGTCGCTGGTGTGGTTTGTATCCCATGTCTGCAGCATGCACCTACTCTGCTTTTCCTGTGTGCAGTGTGTAAGTGCTGTGCAGTAGCGGGTTTGTCTCCAGCAGGTGTTACGTGTTTTAGGAGTGTGGGGAGGATGTGTTTTGTGTGCCATGTGTTGTGCACATGGGGCATGTACAGTGGTTACTGTCTCCCAGCGTGAGTGGCTTGTGCAGTGCAAGAAGCAGCACCCCTGGGTGTCACTGAGGTTGCCTCCACAGCTGCCCTCCAGCCTGCTCCAACACATTGTATCCCCCTCCTGTCCAGCATGGGCGTTGTCATGGCCAGCTGCAGCTGTCTGGGGATGGAGTGCCCTGTTGGGGAGCCAGCCAGTCTGGCTGCTGTGCAACAGGACTCTGCCTGCAGCCCTGCTGGTGTTTAAGACTGGAAGGGTTTTGTGTGTCCTACTTCCCCTCACAGCACAGTCCTGGCTCTGTGTGAGCTGAAGCCCTGTCAAGGGAGGTGGTGGCGTAACACAACCTCTGTGCACAGGAGCGGGTTTCTGTGACTCCAAGACCCACCCTTTTAGACACAGCCCTAAGGTGAAGGTGCAGGTGTGGCAGATGGCTCTCATGCAAGCACCTCCACTGCAGCAGGAATGATGCTGAGGGTGCTGGAACATGTCCAGCTGAGGTGGGACAGAACTGAAGCTCCTGGAGTCGAGTCTTTGCTCTTCATCCTAAAGGAAGCATATCTGCAAAAACTTAAATGCAAAGCAATGTTAGAGCTCCAACAAAGCAATTGTTAGAGACATTTCTCACTGAAACAATCTGGCTTTGTAACTCTCTGTCTGAGGGAGGTGACAGTCTGCTAAACCTGCTGGGGTAGAAGTCCTGCAAGCATCTACACTAGTCAGTGAGTCAAAAACTCAATGGGACTTGGGCTCTGGATCTGCTGAACCCTGTGTTCATTTGCCCCAAACACAGTGCAGGGAGGCATTAAGGGCTTGTTTTCAGCCCCCTCACTTTAGATTTCCAAATCTTGATTTATACTACTTCATCAAACTGGATCAGAGTTTTTATCTGATTTTGCATTTTAACTTGCCTGAAAGAAAACCATATATACCTCGCATCATGCTGAGTATTAGAGGTATTTATTTTGTATTTAAAAAGCAGCTATTTCAATTTATTATTAGCAATATGTATTTAAAATACACTTTAATAACAAATAAATGAAGCAGGGGCAAGGGACGCTTTACATACCTCACAGCAAGACAAAAGACATGGCAATAATTTCCTTCAAAGGTCTTACACTGTGTTACCATTCACCAGAAAAGGCTGATTTTGTCTGCTAGGCACGTGCAGAGAGGATTTCTACAGCAAAATTTCTAGCACAGGGCCTGTGGGCTCAGCTGCTGCCTGAAACAAGTATCATACATTAGAAAAGCTGCAAACCCAACAGCTGCTGCATCTTCTGCAGGGATTTAAAGCACTGGAGCCCTTTCTCTTAACCTGTCAGGAAAGTTAGGCATTTATTATTTTTTTTAACATGTAAATAAATTATATATAGAGGGAGATATTTGTGTATACACACACACACAGCCACATGTATATATTTACATGTGTGTATGTGTATGGGTAGATAGACAGATGAAGATGGATATATACTTGACTGAAAAAGACATTTGGAGTGGCCAGTTAACAACCAAGCACTTCATTATCTAGTTCAGCACTGGACTGCAATCCTGTGCACCTCATGGGCCCAGTTAGTAAATTAAAATGCAACCTTTTCTCTTTTAGCCTGTGTGACAAATGGCATGAGTGTGCAGCCTAAGGACTAGCAGTGGCTGACCTGCTACTGAGGACCAGTGACCCATTTCCATCTCGGCAGCTGAAGCTGTGCCTAGAATCTTTTTAAATCCCCCATGTCACAATTTTTAGGCAGCGAACAAAATGAGGTTGAGAGGGAAGGGACAGCAAGAGTGGGGAAAGCTGCTTTTTTGGAGATAGGGTGGTTCCTGGTGTAAAACAACAAGTTACCAGCCCCAGCTCTGGAGTGAGGATTCCAGCTCCATTACCTTTGAGGAGATGTTTTTTGCCATTCAGCTGAATCCTGGGTCAACAGCTCATCATTTCTTCCTGTGGTTTGTCCTATGCCAATGTCTTTCTTCCCCATGCCCACACCTAGGTACTCAGCTCCTGTTTGGCACACAACCATTAGGTCAGCTGCTGTGCATTTGTAGCTGAAGCGCATTCAGCACCTACTGAAACTGCTACAGCCCTTTATACATAAAATAGATATAATATTTCTAGACAAATAATAATATATTTTATATATTGGTATGTGTAGATATATCAAAAATACAGAAGAGATATAAAAGACCTTTTATAAAAGATCTGTAAAAAGATATCTGGCTGGCCATCCACTACTACCCCAACACCTGTGTCACCCATAAATGGGTGCAGAAACATGTCACCAAAATCGAGGCAACTGAAAAACCAGGCGCCAACAGTGCAGTGTGTGGTCACACACCCACAGTGAGTGTATGCCCACCATGGCTATGCCTGTTAGCCTGTCTCTTGGAAGTGGCAGTATAGGGTAAGTTACTCCACAACATATGCTTTTTTCATGAGAGGAAAGAATTTACAAAATTTACAAGACGGTTCTATAGCTGTAATAGGAGCTTGTACTCTACGTGCTTCTTATGGCGCCTCGTTCCTGGGTTTATGCTATAGAGACCTCACTGTTATCTGCAGAATACTTGGTCTCACTGGGCATTTTCTGCACTATGCTTTGCATTCCTCCTCTTTTCCCCAACCGTCCTTCCCCAACAAAGGCTCTTTTTTTCAGGAGAATTAAGGCACAAATCTTCGTATCTGTTCCAAGGGCAGAGTGCGCTGGTCTTACTTACTCTGCGAGGAGTACTGGCATTCGTGGGGCTCCAACAGCTGGATCTGAGCATTTCCTATAATTGAACAGGTTTGCAGTCTCTCTGTGCTGAAGCAATTCTCCACATCACACAAGCCTGCATACCAGAATAAAATGAAAATTTAAGAGCGCTGGCTAACAAGACCGAGAAGCTCATTGTTTAAACAAGAGGCTGATTGTCTGGGTACTCAAGTGCCCCATTCCTCCAACATTAAACCCACACGAGGGACAGCAGCCTAATCCACAGCTTGCCGCCAGGTGGTATAGAAATTAATCTTCCACTTACCCGGGCTATTAGTTGCGGTATTCATAAAGGTTTGCAACCCAACGAGGCAAGTGACTAAAATTTTCTCCTTGTCATAGAGGGTCATGGCAATGTGGTGATATAAAATATCAGCCCGTCCCCTGCGGTGAGGAAAGTGTAAACGATGTGCACTGAGGTTTGGGGCAGGGGAAGGGGGTGTGGAGAATGGCACCTCAGCACCTTTTGGTTCAACATATGCAGTCCCAGGCTCTGTAACTGCATAGTGAATGTGTTAGGGGATAGAGGCTCACCAAGGATGTGAGCATAGGCCACCATAACATGCAGGGCTGAGCAAGTTTGGTGTTTATGAAGAAAGGAAATAAATACTGATTTGCCTCACATCTTAGCAACATCAAAACTCCCGTTTCTAGTCTGACAGGTCTCCTGCAAGTGCTGGACACACAACACAGTGACCCCCATTAAGTCTCCAAAAACCTCAGGACATGTTTCAGATCTGCTTGCCAGGACATTTAAGTCGCCTTCCTAACAGGGTATTACCAGAACAGAAGAGGAAGAGAAATCTAGTTCTTTATTAGTCTGCTGCTCCCTTAAAGTCCAGGGAGGAAAGGGAAAATACTCAGCAGCAAGCAGGTGATCAAAACAGGGACCACATAAACAGAAACATTTGGAAGGGTAAAGCCTCACGAATGTTCAGCATGATTGCTTCCAGTTTTCATCTCCTCACATTTCACTGCAGACGTAATTCGTCGCAAAGCAATGCCAAAGCTTTTCACAACACCCAGGGACATGGAGTTTGATACAGACAATAATATTTACAAATATTACAAATTTTCCCCCCATACTTCCCTGGTGTTTTCCCAGCAGCTTGCAATCCCACCTGGCTACAGCCTTTCTTACTGGCCTCTTAATGACTTCCCTGGCCTCAGGAGCTCGTCGTGGTGCCACAGGGAGATGGCAGCCTCTTCCTTTGCATGTGTGGGACTGAGCTACCTTGCTGTGCAAATGGAAAAGCAAACAGTCAGGGCCAAGTGCAAGTCAGTCCCTCGCCATGTGTTTGTGACTTCATGCCCAGCTATGTCTCCAGGTCATCCCAGGTTATGCCCCAGGCTGGAGAAACATTTTGCAAAACACAACAACTTCTAACAAACAGTGACACCACAGTCCCCCTTTACTCTATAGATGCCTCCTGTTCGTGTCCTCACATGGCAGCAATTTAACAGGCTATGCACCAACTTCTTCCACATCTGCTGTCAAATTTCCAGCTACATAAAATTTTTATTTTTCCAGGGTTTAATTAAGTTAAAGGTCCAAATTTTTGCCAGATAAAAGTAGAACTGAGCAAATCTGGAAGGCTTTAATGCAGAGTTGTGGGTTATTTTTGGTTGGTTTTGGTTGGAGGGTTTTTTTATTTTTTTTTTTTATGGATCCCATGAATAGCAGCAGAGCTAATTCAGAGCTTGGACTTAGAGGAATTTGAATCCAAATTATTTTAGTTCCTCTTTTGGCTTGCTTTATAAAACATACAGCCAATAATTCCACAGCCTCTCTCAAACCCCTTTCTATAAATAATGATTTGCCATTGAAAAGAAATGTAAAGGGTCACAGCTATGCTCAGAGATTCACGTATCAGAAAAGCTGCAAGCTTCTGAGCAAGTTGGACACAGGCTGAAAAGTAAATTTCCCCAAATGGGAAGAACTGAACAAGTAAGATATTTAATTCCTTCTGGTCCCATATCTTTACTTAATCCGGTATTAATCCCACCTGCAAGCCCTGGTGAGTCTGCAGTCCCACCACTAACCCCCATTCTTAACTGCAACCAGATCAAGCCTGTGGTAACTCCTCCTTCAATCACTCTCTGTATTGATGTGACCTCACCTTGAGTGCTGTGCACAGTTTTGGGCATCACAATATAAAAAAGGCATTAAACTTTCAGACGGTGTCCAAAGAAGGGCCACAAGGATGGCGAAGGGTCTGGAGAAGAAGCCTTATGAGGAGCAGCTGAGGACACTCAGTTTTGTCAGCCCAGAGAAGAAGAGACTGAGGGGAGATCTTATTGTGGTCTTCAACATCCTCACAAGGGGAAACGGAGGGGCAGGTACCAATCTCTTCACTCTCATTACCAGGACTAGAGTTTCCTCCAGAAATGGCATAAAGCTGAGTCAGGGGAGGTTTAGGTTGCATATCAGGAAAAGGTTCTTCACCCAGGGGATGGTTGGGCACTGGAACTGGCTCCCCACAGAAGTGGTCACAGCACCAAGCCTGTCTGAGTTCAACAAGCATTTGGGTAACAGACCCTAATACTGTTTCCATTTGAGAAGGTACCAATATTTCTCTTATATAGCTTACTGAAGGTTGCAGCTGTAACATCACTGCAATCTGTTTTCTCCTGGAAAAGTTTGTTCACTCAGTATGAGAAAACCATTTTGTTTGATACTAAACCTTCAATTAAAGTATATTTGTATTTTACAAATACTGAGAAGTTAAATAGGTTGTCTCTCTACGTATCATATCTCTCTATATAATAAATATTAAAAAATTAAAGCTGGGTCCATTGTCTGGTAACAAAATAAAAAAAGCTATCTCTGCTACTTTATTTGTCTTGAAACACAAAACTGAGTTGCTTTTCCCACCAGTGGTCTGCTATTCTTTATGCATAAAGCCTACTTTCTAGGAGCACTTAAAATATTTGTACATGACTACCACAGTCCTAGATTAGCCATGTGGCTACTCTGAGCAGATGGAAATTCGGGTGGAAGTGTGTGGTTTACAGGAGTGACAGTCTTTATGGAAAGAACCCAAAAAACCACCAAAATTAGCCACTCATGGGCTTTGTGCAGTCATTGCTATTGAATACAACTGGGCAGAGGAATTTGCTTTACACATGCAGCATTTTTCACACTGTGGTTAAAACACAGCCCCATGACTGCTGCAGGCACCACAACCTCAGAGAAATACTTTGAGGCAAATTCTGTCCTTTTAGAAATCCCCTACCACAACTGTGAAACTTTTGTGGCCATGTGTTCTGCACAAACCCAGCATCGTTTGCTGGGCACTCCACCTCAACAACCTGGAAGTCCCAGCCTGGTGAGCATCTCCCCTCTTGCACCCTGCTATCATCCACTGAGAGCCATTATAACATTTTTTTCTTTCAATCTTACACAGCTCTCACAGTGGCCCTTCTAGCCCCATCTCCTAAAATACGTCTTGAAAATGGAAACTCCTGTCCATACACACTTGGTCCACACACTGTGAGTTTGGTGGGATCCCTTGACAGAGGACCACCCTGCCTCCAAATCGGAGCCTCCTCTTATCTCGAAACCAATTTTGAAAATGCAACAACATCTGCCAAGCAAGGACAAATCATAAAAACATCTCAAATTGTCACTTTTCCCTTTTTGTTCAAAGGGAACAAGGAAGACCAGATGGCCCACAACCCAAGAGCTATCCAAAGACATAAGGTCATCTGTCACTAATCCACTACAGAATCTGTAACACATCATATAGGGACCAAAGGCGTTAGGGCCCCATGAGGTAAAGTCTGGGAACACTGATGAGCAAGTCCATTTACCTCCCCACAGCTCAGCTCCCAGTCTAACACAGGGCTCTTCCCTTGGGATGGGTATTCACACGTTACACTTACAGGCTGCAAGGTCATAAGAAAGAGAAACAAACAAAAATGCTTTTTTTTTTTTTAAGATTTCTTCTTCCATTCAATCTCCATTACAGAATATTCTTTATGTCCTTCATCAGTCTTGTACTTGGTTACAGATGGAAAATATTAGCTCTGGTTTACAAAACATGGTCCTGTTTCCTGTAACACAGCACAGGTTGGACAAATCTGTCATTTGAGTAGTGTGTCTATTCTGTGGCCAATTCTGTAATCTACAAGCAATGTGATCCTAAACAAGGAATCTCATGTTAGCAGCCAAGATTGGAAAATCCCTGTTTAGTGTGATTGCTGCCAAAACCATCTCACTTGCTAAGGACAAGCTAATTTTCAATCTGCAGTTTGGGAGCTGTTGTTCTTCCTCTTCGGTTCTTTGGTTTGATGACACAAACACACACCTGATTTAAAAATGTACAAAATGGATTTAAAGAGTTTAGGATATATGAAAAAATATCCCACTCACTGTTTATTTAAAAAATATTCTATTTTTGAACACAACTGGAACAAATGACTTTTTGCAAATCTGAAAAGTTGTAATTCAGAACAAATAGCAACAAGACTGTTGGGTACAAATAAGAGGAGAAGAGCAAGGAAACAAAGGAAAAAGTGTTATATCACACAGATAGGACAGATTAAAGATGATCTAGACAGATCTTTAAATGAGAACTGGACCTCAGTTTGCAAGATGGATCAAGGCGATATAAATAATGGCAGTGAGGATGTGAGATTTTCAAAACTAAAATGGAAGCAGAGCTCAAGAAATTTAATATATCCAGGTTGGTGGACACAGAAATGAAAGACAGAAGAAGCTACATAAATAAGTTTTCCAGTTCACAGATGGTTCTGGCTGATAAAAAATCCCTACAGGAATGCAGTGCCAATATTTAAAAATAGAGCTCAGAGAAATTACTCAAAAGAATTAGATTTAAGTATTTAATGTTTCTGAAGAAATCTTGAATGAAAGGAGAGAGGAACTTGATGAGACAAAGGGGAAGGCAAGTGCATAATATGCACCAACTTGAAAAAAGTGTGTGATCTCACACTATATCACCAGAGGAGTCCTCAGAAAACATGGAGGAGTATTCATGTCACTACACAGCTATCAACAGTATCTCCTTCAGTTGATATGTTTCAACTCAGTATTCAAGAAAGAGAATTTCATTTTGAAATATGTGCAAGGAGAGGTCACAGAAAATGATCTTGAGCCAGACCTGGCCTCATTTGGTATCACATGTACATTTTCCACGGTTTGAGTTCCACTTTCTTTACTCTTCTAAATGTTCCTTCTGTAGTTTCCTACAGGAAGAGAGTCCTTCTGTTTAAAGAAATTTGGGATGGGACATTGTGGGGTTTTCATTCTATTTGGGTTTTCCTTTTTAAAGTTAGATATTACTAGTGTTAATTTTTCTTCCCTTTTCAGTTCTTGTAAAAATTTAAATTCATACACATTACAGCATCTCACACGTTGCCAGCCTACTAAGCTCAGGGGTTGATGGCTCATCTTAGGACGTGAGTGGTAAAATAGGAGGAGGAGGTTGCACTGTCACAGCAATCAATGCCTGGAGTGGTTTCTCATGGAGAGATGTATGAACAAGACTCCAGGCTCTAAGGGTGAGTTTGGTAGGGCTAGGAGGAGGACTGTTGCCTGTTTCCTGTGAAAGAAAGCTTTATAGGACAAGAACGATGATTTTCCATGTGTTACTGAATTGACAACCTCTAAGCATTGCAATCCAGGTGCTCTTGTCACTGCCTGCCCGGCAGGTCTTTGCCATCTGCAAAATGAAGGGTCACCTTGGTCCTACCCAATTTGATAATGCAACCTACAGAAAAAATTTCAGTTTTAATTCCCCAAGCTGCCTCAAGCTAATGATGCTTTAATCTCTTATCTAGCACACTTAGCTACACTGAAGAAAGTTCTCTTAGAAAGAATACGCTGCAAGCATTGGATTCAATCATGCGATTGTCCAGCACCTCTCTGCATCTCTGGCCCTCCATCTCTGTGTGGCACAGTCTACTCCCACTGGGAAACACCAGTCCTGAAGCCTCATGGAAAGTTCTAGGCCTCCCAAAGAGCATCTCTCATTCTCTCATCCCATGCATCATCTCTAGCAGAATGCAGAAGCTAATTATATGCCTCTGCTTCTGTTATATAGCATTTCCTCCTCTTTAAGTTTTACTGGTTGCATTACCAGCTGCTCCTTTGCCTCTACCACATAACCAAGTGTCAAAAGAAGGCATAAATCAATTTATGGTATTCATCAAATGGAGAAATTGGTGCTTTCTTCTCTTCAGAAGGAATAGAATTTCAAATGCAGCTTCTAAATATACTTTAAGATTAAATTATTTTAGTTAGCATTCAAAAGATTTTTTAAGAGACGATGCAAATCCAGCATTTCTTGGAGAAGGCATGTACTGAGATTTCCTCAAGAAAGTCACAGCTACTGGTTGGCACAGGAGGGGGACAAAGCCAAAAATCCCAACGAGGGATGCACTTGGCCATGACAGCCAAAACCCTTCCCTGCTGCTGTTGCACTTGGGAAAACATCCTTGTTCGAGAGCTGGAGCTAAAGAGTAGGTTGGCCACAGGTGTACAGGACCAAAACCCTAAGTCAATCACCCTGACAATCCTCTCTATACCAATTCCCCAATTTTTTTTTTACCAGAGACAAAAAGACTCAATACAAGACTACCATCAGGGAAATGAGGCATTTCCAAACAACTCTCTTGTGATTTGCTATAACTTTTCAGCCGATATCTCTAATAAAATACAAGGTATCAATATTATTATTTACTGCTTCCTAATATACAGAAATTGCACATTAAAAGTGAACAAAGCATATGATTATGAATGTATGATACAATTTATTCTTATCAAGTTGACAAAAAGCTGTTCTCTTAGTATTTGTGTTAAAATGCTTTGTCGAGATAGTTTCCTGAAATATGTTCTCAGCAACAGTGATTAGATTTCAAGCACTAGATGGAAATAATGAATGATTGACCAAGGGGAAACAAAATAGAGCTAAATATTTTTTTTAATTCAGGAACTAATTTAGAACAACTGAAATTTAAGCTGCTTGCGTTCATCTAGGAAATACTAACAGGAGTAACTATTTGCTCTCTACTAGCACCCCGTCTTTAGTTTCACATGAATGATAATCCAGGCTGCTTTTGCCTTAGGAGCCAGGAGTTATGTTTCCCACTGACCTTCTACAGAGCCTTCCAAAAATAGGGAACCAAGAGAGGGATGGCACCAAACACCCGTGGAGTGCTGGTGGCTTTCCCTGCTTTGTATCAGGGATGTTTTCATTTTTTTAAATGCTTTTTCAGTGTTTCTCTACAAAGATGACCATGAAAACACTAACTAATGAAAGTCAAATCCTTCTTTTTGTTCTTTCTGTTAAACAATTCACCTCCTTTTCTCTTCTAAAGAAATAATTTTACTATATTCCACAAACACTCGGGAATGACATTTGAAACTATCAGCTAAAAGAGTCTTCCTGTTAGATATTCACTTTCTCAAGGTACACATAAATATTTTTCAATGCCACAATTAAAATTTTAATGACATTGATGGAATACACAAGTGTAAAAATGAAGTGACTGATACACCGCAGTTTTTCCCCTGCTTTGAAGAAACAGAGGGGGAGCAAGGTCAGGACAAAATGAACTAATATTGAACATAAAAACTTGTGTGATATCCCCTCTTCTAGAGTTCCCTTCAGACAGAAGACAAGGAGCAATACAGAAAAGTTGTTCCCTTTTAAGACGACTTTTAACTCCATACTACTAGTTTTCAATTCTCAACCAAAAGACCAAATGGCACCGTACTTTTTTTTTTTAATTTAAAAAAATGCAAGCAAAAGCACACAATTCCCTGCTACCATTCTTGAAAGCAAAAGCCTTTCACAAGGAATAATACAATAAATTCATCTTTGCAAATGTCACTTGCTCACAAAGTGTGCAAGGTGTGTCAGAAAATCTTTAATACTAGATTTGCCATTTACCAGACGTTCTGCTTTACTACCTTTGTTTTCTCTCCTGAAATGTGCTTTTTGCTAAGGCACAATAAACTTCTTTTCATTAGGAAATATTAATTGTTTTAATTATTTGGAATTTCATACTCTGTGCAGATGTGAAAGGCTCCAGTGATTATTCCTCCAAGTGGTGTACATTTCAGTGGTAAAACACCACTAGTTATCCAGGCATAAATTACATTTTTCCCTTATTCTTAAAAAAACAAAACAAACCCCAAACACACCCCACTCCCCACCCCCAGTCCTGCAGGGGGTTTATGTAGCACTGCCATTTTTATATAGTAAATTCCGTATTCTTATTTCCACAAAGAAAATATCACTAGCAATTTTATTCAGTAGCTGCTGCTTTAAGATATTTTCAGATTACAGACCCATTCCACCCAACAATGAATTTAAATAACATAACCATTAAGAGCATGAAAATAAAGCACTAAGAAGTCATAGCTCAGCTGTAGCACAGCAGTCTGTTAAAAACTCAGTGAACACAAGGTTACTCAAACTTCCTTTTTTTCACGCTTTGTTAAACTGCACTTCTGTCTTACCCTACAGATTCATACAATACAGCCAGGAACAACGCTGAAATCATCCCTGCTGCCCACTGGCTTGGCACAACAGATGAGTTACCTAAAAGACACCTTGTCTGGAAATAGGGAGGCACATTGCCATCCCAAATGGGGGGGGCATTTTTACCCTGCTGCCCAGCACGAAATTCCTAGAGCTGAACTTACATTATTACTGTTGGATTTCCCTGCAAATGTCCACACCAATCTACAGCTGATGAACTAACCATTTGTTCCTCTGGGTAAAGAAAAATAATGTTCTGAATACTAAAGGTCTAAATGCCACCCAAAGATGCCACTTCAGATGGCAGTGTGGGGGAACTTTACCAAGAGCCCCACAGGAGCTGCAAACTGAGCAAGAGCAGAAGATGTCTTTACACTGAAATGCCACAAAGAGGAAAGCTGACAAAAAAATAATTTTCTGGGGCTCACTTGAGCATTGTCTCTGTTCACCATTTGCTAGTGTAGATATCAGAGTTTCTTTTATTAATATAACAATGCTACTAGATGGCATTGGATATTTATTATTGCTATATGACCCTCATGAGAATCAGATGAGCATGATCTACAGCACTTTTTATCCACACTCTCCTCCCACCTCCAAATTGTGAATACAGAATACTGTAAAGACCTAGGGGCTAAAGCTGATTTTATATATAATATATTATATAACATAGCCAGTCTCCATCCTTGTCACCGATTCCAAAGAAAACGTTTGAAACTCTTAATTTTATAGAGGAGTTGAAATGAAAAAAATTTCAATTTTCATCCTCAAATACCCAAATATTTTGGGTAACTGAAGTCATTGTTTGGATGTATAGTACAGGATCAGAAAAGCTAAGGCAGAGATGGAACAGGACTTGCCCAGGGATGTGAAGAATAACAAAAAGGGATTTTATAAGTACATAGGTCAGAAAAGGAAGGCCAAGGAGAGTGTACAGGATGAGTATGAGAAGGGAGAACTGGTGACAGCAGACATGGAGAAGGTTGAGGTACTCAGCAAATTCCATGCTTCAGTTTCACTGGCAGTCAGGCTTCCCATGTCCCTAAAATCCCTGAACCTCCAGGTGGGGTTGGGAGAGCAGAGTCCCTCCCTCTGTAAACAAAAATTGGGTCTGAGATGACCTGATGAAACAGAATAACCTCAAGTCTATGGGACCAGATGAGATGCATCCTGGGGTCCTGAGGGATTGGCTGATGTTGTTGCCAAGCCACTCTCCATCGTATTTGAAAAGTCATGGTGGTCAGACTTCCCCAGTGACTGAAAAAAGGGAAATATCACTCCTATTTCTAAGAAGGGGAGAAAGGAAGATCCAGGGAACTACAGACCAGTGAGCCTCACCTCTGACCTAGGAAGAGCATGGGACAGATCCTCGTGGAAGCAATGCTAAGACACATGCAAGACAAGGAGATGATGTGAGACAGACAGCATGGCTACACTAAGCGTAATTTGTGCGTGACCAATCTGGTGGCTTTTTGTGATAGAGTTGACAAGGGAAGACAGACCAATGATATCTACCTAGATTTCTGTAACATCTCTGACAGAGTCCCAACATGCTTATCTCCAGATTGGAGACAGATGGATTTCATGGATGGACTATTCAGTGGATAGGGAATTGTCTGGATGGAAGCAGCTGGAGAGTTGTGATCAATGGCTCTGTGTCCAGGTGGAGGACGATGACAAGTGGTGTCCCTCAGAGCTCTGTCTTGGGACCACTGTTCTTCAACGTCTTCATCAGTGACACAGAAAGTGAGATCAAGTGCACCCTCAGCAAGTTTGAAAATAATGTGAAGCTGAGCAGTGCAGTTTCACAGCAGAAGGAAGGGATGCCACCCAGGGGGACCTGGACAAACTTGAGAAGTGGGCCCACAAGAACCTGATGAAGTTCAACAAGGCAAAGTGCAAGGTGCTGTACCTCCAGCAACTTGTGTAAGCTACTAATGTACAAGTCTTTTCAATAAAAGCATATATGCTAAATATCAATTGCCTCTGAATTGTACCAAGAGGTGTTGATTACACAAAAAGCAAATGGTACCAGTCTGGGTAAGCAATAGAGACTCCAGAAGGAAAAAAGGATGGTATTGCAAAGATGACAAGAAAGACCTGCATGTTTGCTAATTCATAATACAATTCATAATTACAGGCACATGCATAGATTCATATTATGGATAAATTTGCCTTTAAGTCGCTACTTAGTGATTTACTTCCTTACCTAGCATTTATGATGATCTTACAAAAAACCTTCCTACTCTTCTGAGGAATAAAAAAATAAATCAAAGGTTATTTTGGTTCAAATAATTTTCAAAATATTTTGGCAAAGAAATTTTCTGCATTTGTCCAAGACTTGTTGGGCACTGGAGTTGTATCAGTTCAAGCCTGTTTTCCAAATGTGGAAAGTATTGGTACCAAAAAGTTGCATATAAACACCAGCGCATGTAAAGGTATTTCAAGTTGATGAAAAAAAGCATCACTTCAAAATTAAAACTAACAACATATTTAATTTACTTTTCTGTCTAAAATAAATCTGACCATACAATATCAGACCATGCAAGAATGCAGCTTCAGAAGAACCTTAATCCAAGCACAGGATGAGACTCCCATGGGATTTCTGGATGAAGAGTCACTGACAGTGTGCAAGGGATAACTTTATGTGTACATTGTCTACACAGGTCACTGAGGTATTTGGCCTTAGTATCATGAAGACAACAGAGCTTGATTCACAGTCTAACTGGCAGCATCTCATAAACAATGTGTGTGGACAATGTCAAGAAATTATAATTTTTTGGGGATATTCTTACATAAGTAATCATCTCTAACTTCCTAAAAACAAAGCACCCAGAACACCCAGCCTGTTTCCTAACAGACTGCAGAGAGGGGACCTTCTGCCCCACTCTGCACTGCTTCTGTGACAGTGTTTGATGAGAAGATACCCTTAAGTCTAAAAAAAGCAAGCAACAAGTTCATGTCAATTCATTAGTGTTACTGGTACTACCAAACAGGACTCAATGAAAGTCTTATCTAAAAAAAGTTGAATAGTTTTTATTAAGTATGCAGAGTTAACAGAAGAACAGCTCCTATCTACCCACTAGGAATGATTCCATCAACATAAGTCACCTTTTCAATCTTCCAAGATTGGTGCAATAAACTGAGTTTCCATCACCATCCTATGCTTTCACTGAATTACACCAGCTTATATCTCCCCATTGCAGGATTATAAAAACAGTTGCCAATAGCAACATTAGTAAAATAAAAGGTCACTCTTTTTGCATAAATATGTGCAGCACATAAGAAAACTCTGCAGTGTGGATCCAGATCAGTTTTTCCTCCAGGTCTCCTGAAACCCTTCACACAACCACCACACTGGGCCAAACCCTGCCATGTATCCAGCACATTGGTCTTGGGACTGGGGGACCTCGCAAGCTGTAAGCCATCATGAGCTGTCAACAGTCTCCGAAAATCTCACAGACATCTGTGGCTTATCAAGCCAGCAGCATTTTTCCTACATTAATCTCCACTAGGCTTGCCCCAGCTTTCATTTCAAAAGACTTGGCATGGTATCTTCAAAAAAAAAAAAATTAAAAAAATTGCTCGATTTCTTGAGATGCAGCTGGTTAGGAGGACCGCCTTTGAAATCTGACACGTCACAGAGATGTTGACATGCTCATTGCAGGCAGCTTGCAGCACAGGGGACAGCACTAATGACTGCAAAAGGCTTTTAGATGCTGCCTGTGGATGAGCCCTGCCCTTCTTTTGGGGGAGTTTGGGGAGCGCTTTAAATGGCTCTTGTGCTGGGGGCTCATTTGGATACAGTGCACTTGTGTTGAACACCCTTCGCCAGCCATTGGTTCTCCCAGCAGCTCTCAAAATCCAACTGGAAGGGTTGCAGCACCCTCCCATTGGTCACCAGTGATGTTGGTACACATGTTCTCCAATGCTGGCTTTGCAGATTGCGGTTGAATTAAGGCAACAACCTTCATTGCTGATGTGATGAAAGCCCAGCAAATTGCTCCACCACCTTGGACCCCTCACCCCACTGGTCATTCCCCTTCCCACAGCCCTGGCCACAATATGGTCCCCATGCCCCCGACTGCACCTGATGCTCAGGGACATCCCAGCCTCTGCAAACAGGCTCTTGAGGACACATCTTCTCCTCACTGCCCTGGAGGCGCCTGTTCGTTTACATGTCAGCTCATGTTACACCACATTTTAAAAGGTAAAGATACTTCACTGCACCACTCTTACTAGAAACTGAAATTCATCTTTGCTCAATAGAGATTAATCACTAGAGGTTAAACTCCTGTTAGAACCAGACAGCAACAACCACATCTTTTCTCAGAGCTTTCATAAAGGTTTGCGTTAGGTCCAAAACATCTCAATAGAGAGAGCAAGAAGATCTTACTTTTTTCTTGCCTTTCTTTTTTTTTTTTTTTTTTTTAATAACCTGAAGGAGCTCTTATTACCTTTTCATAAAAATCTTAGGGTGTAAGCAGGAATTACACTCATTTTCTTTGCACAGTCAAGAAATATTAGCGCAAAAAAAGACTAGTCACCAGTGTCTCAGTTTACCTGGCACCTTTCAATGTCCCTATTGAGTGCAGGTGGGGCAAGTAGACTGGTGTCCTTATGAGTCTGAAAGCACAGGAGGAGGGATGGCTGTGCTCCACACAGATGGAAAAAAAAAAGTACTAATGGTGTTTATAGTTACAGTCCATTTTCAGCTCCAGCTGTCTCAAAGCAGAGTGACATAAAACACATAGGTTCATTGTATTTCACAAGAGGATATCCATATCCTTTCATATTACATTAAAAATGTCAAAATATCTTTCTGTCCAGAGTGTGCATTCCAGGAAAAGGTCAGAGCAGCATTTTCAATGTTGAGCACGTGGTGCTCATCACTACACCCACTCTTCTCTGCCATGAGCATCTCAAACTGAGTTATCAATTGAGATATCCTTCTCTCTACAGCAGAGGGATGATTTTAATAAATCTTAACACAGTGGGCGTATATTTATATACATACACACACACGCAAACACACATGAGAGTACCCTCTCATTTGAATCAAGGTACATTAAAAATTTAACCCAAACTTTAGATCCATCTTAACACAATCTTCTCTGATCAAGAAAATGTTAAAAATTTAGTTTCTAATTTCTCCAGAAATTCAAGTGAACAAGTACATTGTTAATATTTTCAAGAAAAGAACTGGTAGCTCACTTATCTATTTATAGTGGTCTATGCATGTTCTATGAAAGATTTATTGCATCATGGATTTAAACACTGTATGGGTCATTCACTTAAAAGTTAAACTCTATGATCCTTGTGGGTCCCTTCCAACCTAGAATATTCTGTGATTCTGTGACTTTAACACTGAAGTAGCTTGGAAACAGCTTTAAGCATCACTGTTTAATGGCTCCATTAAATGCCTGGGACACCAAGATACTCATGGCTTCATGTAGGCAGGAAGAATTGTGACTAAAAAATGGACCAACTTAACGTGTCTTTTCATACAAAGCTTTACAGCCCATACATCCTGGTCCTGAAGTAGCTGAAGATTTATAGCTCACTTCCTGCCTCAAGGCAGGGTTGTAGCAGGAGTTGCTGGAGTCCCATGAACTTTGACATAGGAATTTGTTACATTCAGAGACCAGGAATTTAATAAAAAGAGGCTTTTATTAAGAGGACTTCCAGAAACACCCAACCAGTATCTCAGGGAAACTCTGGTCTTGCTGTAACTCAGCAGCAGCAGTCACAAAATATAACTCTGTACCAATTATCTGATGATTAATCTGAAAACAAATCTTCCCACTAGTCACATTTCTTTAAAAATTATATTTTTATGTAACCAATGTGATGAGTACTCAAAAAGAGGAACCTCAGCCCTCTGCACTGAGTTTAGAGTGTCCAATCACTTCTGGGTGACATTTTCATAGCAGAAGAGAGCCTTGGGACACTGTGATGAGCACTCCAGGGATCACAGAATCACAGATACATTTAGTTTGGAAAATACCTCTGAGATCGTTAAGTCCAACCTTAGGCTGATCACCACCTTTTCCGCTAGACCATGGCACTAAGTGCCACACCAGTCATTTCTTGAACACCTCCAGAGATGGTGACCCCACCATCTCCCTGGGCAGCCCATTCCAAAGCCCAACAACCTTTCAGTGAAGAAATTCCTCCTAATGTCCAGGATCTTGCATTATTTCCTGAGTTCCATAATGCAAACACAAGTTTTCAAATCTGATGATAACCCTTAGATTCCACTTTCAGTCATTGGAAAGAAAATAAATATTTCTATATTTAAGAATCCTTTTCCTCAGCTAAATCAGTAGTTCCCCACTGATAAACCCAACAGACAGCTTATTCTTAGAGACAAATTTGAAAGAATGACAACAAAGTCAGTACAGTTACTGTAAACAACAAGCTCAACCTCTTCACTCTGCTTTTAACATTTCTCTTTCTCTGAGCTACTATAAATCTGACAGAGCTATGCTGACACATATCTCCATATCCAGACTACCAGTTTGTATAAATTGAAATAACACCACTGAGGTCACCTAACAATTCCAGGAACTTCTGACTGTATCTTTAAAGGAAGTTGTGAACATCAAAGAACATACATAATGAAAAGTGAAATGCAGCTACATAGGAAGACACTTGCCTGACAACCACGTCCTGCAGCGGCATCAGGCACAGCATCACCAACTGGTCAAGGGAGGTGATTGTCCCTCTCTGCTCTGCACTGGGGCAGCCTCATCTTGAATATTGTGGCAGTTTTGGGCACTGCAATATATGAAAGATATTAAGCTCTTAAAGAGTGTCCAAAGGAGGGCAACAAACATGGTGAAGGGCCTTGAGGGGAAGCTGTATGGGGAGTGGCTGAGGTCACTTGGTCTGTTCAGCCTGGAGAAGTGGAGACTGACAGAAGACCTCACTGCAGTTACAACTTCCTCATGAGGGGAAGAGGAGGGGCAGGCACTGATCTCTTCTCTGTGGTGACCAGTGACAGGACCTGAGGGAATGGCCTGAAGTTGTGTCAGGGGAGGTTTAGGTTGGATATTAGAAAGAAGTTCTTCACCCAGGGAGTGATTGGGCTCTGGCTCCCCAGGGAAGTGGTCACAGCACCAAGCCTGACAGAGTTCAAGAACCTTGTGTGACTCTTGCAGATGGGCCGTGTAGGACTAAGAGTTGGACTCAGTGATCCTGGTGGGTCCCTTCCAACTCAGCATATTCTGTGATTCCATGTGATTCTGTGACTGCTCTTAACTCCCAGATATTTTTCTTATCTTTCACTTGTTCCCCTCCTGCTACCTCATCTTAACCTATTTCTTTATCTCAAGCACTGTTATTCCTAATCTTTTGGTCTACTAGAGACTAGACTTCCATTTTTTCAGATACATGCATGTCCAGCCATAGTGGTCCATCAGCTGCTTGACATGAACTGGAGCCATTTCTATTTTTTATTTTAAATAGTCTTATCCATCCTAAGAGGGGACATTGCTTGTCCTGCTTTTTTTGCAATAAGATTTTGTATACTTATATTTTGTATGTCAAGTACATATTTGGATGACATGTTAGTTAGATTTTACTTCATCAGATCCTCTTGAAACTTGAGAATTTCAAGATGAAATGGTATAGAGTGTTCAGGATTTGAAAGCCTTCCCGCTTAATAGAAGCTTCTCTCTCCCAGTGCTCAGGCCACTGAGCACTGGCATGACTGCATCCTTGTCAGCTTTCCTTGGCTCTGGGTTTGCCTGCCACCAACTAAACCATAGAAAAACAAAACACATTTCATTTTCATCTCCTCTGTTCTCAGGCTTGTGGTTAGGTCATGTTTTAGTAGCCCTGCTTGTTCACAGTAGCTTTTGCATACAAATCTGTAGGGTTGTTAAGCTGTTAGGTTCATGCTTCCCCCAGGCTTAAAGTCAACTGAAAACAGCTCTGGGCATAATACAAGTGTTTGCTTTTGTAGCAGTAGCTTACAGCACTCCTCGCTGTATTAAACAATGCTTTCCAGCCCTATTGCACTCTCAGTACTCAGAGCACTTTACTGGTGTCATTGCCTGATGGCACCAAACAACCCCTCCTGTACAAAACCAATAGTTACAATTTTCTTTAATTATCCCAGGCTCTATAAAGCCTCTTTGCTCTTCTTATCAGTTGTCAGAGAATCACAGAATGGTCTGGGTTGGAGGGAACCTTTAGGATCATTTTGTTCCAACAGCCTTGCCATGGGTACCTTCCACTAGACCGGCTTGCTCAGAGACTCATCCAACCTGGCTTTGAATACTTCCAGGGATGGGGCATCCACAGGTTCACTGGGCAACCTGTTCCAGTGCCTCACGACCCTCACAGTAGAGAATTTCTTTCTAATATCTAATCTAACCTACTCTCAGTTTAAAGCCATTACCCCTTGTCCTGTCACTACAGTCTCAAGTCTATTACTTTTCTCTCAGCTTTTTCTTTTTATGCCTCTTATGTGTCCCATCTTTTTTTGCGACAGCTTTTCATTAATGAAAAACAGCAAAGAAAGGTTTATTGTTAGCTCTTTCCCACCCCAAACAGTGTTCTTTCCCCACATCATATTGCAGAAGACAGGGTATAACCTACACCACCAAGAACATTGTGGGTCAACTTCAAAGCAGGCTCCTATTGACATACTAATTCCCTGTCACCTCAGAGATTTCATGTGCCAATTTCTTCAATAATTAGACTCTGCAAGCCAAGAGGTGAAGTTATTATTTTAATATTAGCCTTCCTTTTATCTTTGAAAAAGAGCATTTGTTTTGGCACTGTCAAGACAAACCTTAATAAACTGACTGGCAAACAGTATGTTTAGCAATGAAAATGATACCCGGACAGGGATTATAATGTAAGCAATAAGAGGGAATAGAGAGATTTAGGAAAGGATGTGATTTATAATGACTTTAAGAAGGATAAGCTTCTACATCTGTGATTGCTTGATTCCATAATATTTTAATTGATTATCAGAGCTAACAGGTTTGTTTTTTCATGTGAATAAAAGCTGTTTAACTTCAACTTTCGTTTGCATTGATTTTACAGCCTATATTAACATGGATATTTTTTCATAAATTTTGGCTCCATCATGTTGTACTCATTCCATAGGCTTAGAAACCTAAATTAGCTTGGGCTAGGAAAGGGAGCCTGGAAAGCTTGTGGTTACACCTGTTCCTCTGCACAGTAGTGGAGGGGGTTTTCAGGATTTTAGATGAAAAACAGTATCACTCTACACTGACTCATCCTCCTTTTCTTTACTCTCTGCTTACAGGTCTCCCAGCAATTACCACTCTCTCTTTCAGTCTCATTTTCAGCCATGTTGGCAAATTCAACAAAAACCCAAACAGTTCAGGGAGGTACCTGAAGCCATCCAATGTACATTTTTTGCACTGAAGGCAGTAGGTCCTAAACTGGAAACTCACCCTCCAAGCCTTTTCTGAAACAAGGTAGGGTTGGATGTGATTTATTTCTTTATAAAATAATTATTCTCTTGCCAGCTCAAAATTCAGAGAAGAATTTAAGTGCTGGTAAATATTATCAAGTTTTTTAAACACGTACAGAAATGCCCAGTGCTTCTCAGATTGTGTTGTTCTCATGCAGAGGTTTTAACTCATATTTATGAAAAAAGGTTGGATCTGGCAATATTTTCATGAAACATATATTATTCATAGAATATATTGTTAATAATTATTTGCAAATAGGATTCAAGAGTGAGGAGGGAGCACACTCTGATTTGTACCTACTCCCCTCAGCAACTTTCATGGGATGGCTGGATGTGCCTGTGCTAGAGTGGTACATTCACAAAATAAACATATATACATGAGAGGGAGATGTCTGCACCTGCTTTTTATTCAGCACAGATCAGGCCCCCAGCAATGTCTAAGGCAGCAGGTGACTAACATGTGCCACCAGAATTGCACCTAAAAATGCTTTTTCTCTCCCCTGACCACAAGCTTGCTCAGATGCAGATGGTAGGTATCTAGCATTAGGCAAGATAAATGTCATGCTGTGATCAAAGCCAGTTACAAAGCTTAAGAACCCACAATTTTTTAATTAAGTAATCCAACCTAAGTTCAGAATTAGAGATATTTTTCCCCTAACTGCACATTTCTCCAAGCTCTGTTGTTACCCAAAAAGCCAAAGCAATGATAAGTAGCAGCTACTAGACATGGCCAAAGGGCTGTTCAGCTCCAACCTTTGCTGGGCACTCAGCAGTGTGAGTATTAGGCCCCTATTTCTGCGGCTTTCAAGAAAATTTTTGGCTTTTGTACACTCCCCCAGCCTCCTTCAGCGTTTGGAGGTGGAGGTGATAAATCCTTACAGTTACAGTTGTACTCTTTGATCTTTAAGGTCTTTTCCAATCTAAATGACTCCATGATTGTACGAAGTTTTTGGGTTCCTCAAGGTACCAGTAAGGACGAGATAAAACAAGTCCCAGGACAGCCCCTGGAAAAGGGGCTCAATAGTTTTAAGTAAAAATACTAGAAGAAACCATTTACACATTTTCTGTCACGCGTCTAAAAACCCCAAAACACCAACTCTGTCAGCAATGGCTTTTTAATTTAAACAGTGATGACCTGACATTTAAAAGCTCTTATGTCCTTTTTAAAAAAATGCAATTATTCATAGCACTGCATTTGCATGAAAATCAGGTCATATCACATTATTCCTGTGCACCTCCTAGTTGACTTTGCCAACTAAGATTTTTATAAATTTTTTATTCTCTTATGAGATTTCAATAACTTTTCAGTGTAGTTTTTCTACAGAAAGTCCTGGAAGCCAAGAACTTTAGGTAAAATCTACCTTTGATTCAAGTACCAATGTAAGAGTGGATCCATTTTGGGAAAAAAAAAAAAGGCATTAGAATCAATGTCTACATGTAGATGGTAAACTTTTTCTAAGTAGTGAGTAATGCAGATATCCTAAATTAATAAGTAATTATTATCTGTCCCTATGAGGATCAGTAGGGAATTTGCACATTTCACCTGTGTAAGACACATGTAGAGCAACTTTCTTCTGGCCCAAGGAAGACTGCTTTTAGTGTATAGCAGTGCCAGTTTTACCTTTCAACACTTGATGGAGCAGTTTCCCTGGATTTCCGCTTTGCCTGGGTCCCACTCCAGTCTACCTTCATGCTACCTCAATCCACCAGGAGCATTTCCTACCAGTTTGATGCTATGACAAAACCAGACCAGACTGAGATCGTGTTGAAAAGCACCCTACCGAGTGCAGCCTTGCACAAAAAGGAAAGTCAGGAGTTTAACATTCAATTGCTTACCTTTATATTGCAAATTTTTTAAAAATGCTGAATTCTTCTGTTGATTAAGTGGAATCATTACAATATATTCTGACATGGGGGGGAAAATATATTAAGCAGAGATTTAGAGAACAAGCCTTAGGGTTTTGTTCTGAAATGTCTTCCAGAAAAGGAATTGGATGGCTGGCAGACAGTATGATATGGCCAGCATCCTCCAAAGGAGACTGAAGTTTGCTCTTGTCCCAGTATAAGACCAGACTTCAGCATGGGCTTCCTTACTTGTATCAACATTGTAAAAAGTCTTGTTCACTTTCACAGCAAACTTCATAGGAAAAAAAGAAAAATAACCAAATCCATATAGACAGCTAAAGAAACAAACCAAACTGATTACATCTTGCCATAGTACACCTCACATCTCTTATGAAATAAGCTCTCTACTTTATTAAAAATATACAGTTGCAAGCTAACACAGAAGTTAGGATACAGGACATTGTTCTGAAGACTTTAAAAATCCTCTGCAATCAATATACTGGCAAATTATGACTTTAGCAGCAGCAGTTCAGTATCTGGCTTACTTACTAATCCTTTAATCTTGTCTGCTACAACTAAGCTGATAGTGCCAACAAATGCCATGCCATAAAAGGTGAGTATTCTCACATACTTTCCTATACTTTGCATGATTAGAGCTTAACTCCACTCAGCACAAACTTTCTGAATGAAAATGGGATTTGGGCAAATAGTCAAGATTTATAATGACACTTGTGAATTGTAGTCTTTGCCTGAGAAGCATCTCTTTAAGCATAGCAAGAGTCAAAGTTCCTCCTTTGCTTTCCTGTTTGCAAATTTTAGCAGTCTCACTTAATGAAAAGTGATTCATGTACAGCCCTAGTGGTAATGGCTGATAGAGCTGATGCCATGGGTGACCCACAACTTGAAACAAAGCAGTTTGAGAACTGGGGAGACACACATACAAGATTGCTGAATGCCTGATGAGATCTATTTTAAAGAAAGCTGCTGCAAGGTGTCTATTATATATTTTGATTAAGAGAAAGACATCCTAAAAGCAGGCTACTTGTCACTTCACACCTCAGGAGTCAAGCCAAAACTTCTTATATTTCCACTGCAGTTGACATTCAAAAGGAAAAGAAAGTCATGGACAAAAAAAACCCCTGACCAACAACAACGACAAACCCTGACCAAACAAATAAACGTTAAGAAAACCCACCAAACCAAAGCAAAGCAAAACCCAACACCTCTGCTTTGATCCAGTTTGATGCAATTGCAAAGGACAAACAAAAATGTACAAGGCCAGCAGGAGAGGAGGGAGGGGGAAAAAGAAAGAGTCAGCCCTAACATGGATGCAGAGTTGCTGAAATTAGAGTCTTTGAAAATAAAAGTCAGAGAGACTTCTTCCTATCAGTGTTTTAGCCTTGGCCAAGTCCCTGACTGGCATAAATCACAGTAGCTTTGCTGAAGCTGCCTATATTTATGACATGGGGACCTGGCACTGCAGTTATGTAAAATAGCTGCTTTGGATGTGTGCAGTTCCTACCAAGTTCATGGTCAGGAAGGGTGCGGAGGCAAACCTCACGTACAAGCCCTGTGTCAAAAATTGTTCCCTACTTCTTCCTAAACCACTGTAGTGCACTGTCCAAGCTAATCTGAACAAAACATATCATTTCTTCCTTTGCCTATTTCTCCTACAGCTGTGGCACTGCAGGCTTGCAAAGACACCTTCTTAAGGTTAGAAACTACTCTTGCCCGGGAAGATAAATGGGTCTCCTTTTGATCTGATGCATGGTGTGACTACGACAACAGGAACATTTGACCCCTATCACTTCAGGGCTTGACTGGGCACAATATGATCCACCCTACTTTCATTAAGCTGGAAAACACCTTATAAACTTGCTTAGCTCATGTGCTTTGTCGTTCAGCTTAAGAAAACGAAAACCAAAACCCCCCCAAAAAAACCCACTCTGTGTGGAAACAGACCAGTGAAGATTAAAGCAAGCAAAAGCAAGTTTCTTCCCCCACAGTTCTCCAAACCCCATCAGAACAGAAGCAACACAGACCTTTGAAGCTGCTTTTCTTAAAAGGTTGTAGTGAAACTAAAACCCAAAGCCACAATCTTGGAGCGCACCGTGTCCCACCCTGTGGCAGGAGGGCACCAATGCACAGACTGTACATCTAACCATCCTAAAATCCAGGTGTCATAACCCAAACAGAATTACTCCCAGCTTTACATCCTGACTTTTTATGGTACTTCTCCTAGGTTGTTAATGGATTTCCCTTTTCCAAGCAGAAACAGCTTTCAAGCTCATTACTGAGCAGACCTTATCTGAAAGAAGCTTCTGTCCCTCAGCAACATAGTGGAAAATATGAAATCACAATGAAAGTTATATCTAGAAACTTCCCATGGGATGAGCTGAAACTTTGTTATGGTAAATATGCTGCTTCTGTTCAATCTTGGCAGAGCTATACTTTTTTTCCCAGAAATCAAGTCCCACATTGCTCTGTGACGAAAGTAAATAATGACTCATTAAATGATCCTAAGAAGAAAAACTGAAGGCTTGCTCCTCTCAAAGGTATTTGCACTGGGAAATTTGATAATGTCACCAACCACAGCAGCAAACATTACTTGAAGGTTTTCTCCCTTCGCTCAGCCAGCCAGCAGCACGCTGAAACCACTACTCTGTGTAGTTGTGCAGTCACCTTCACAACAAAGCTTTGTTTTTCCATCCTCAAAGACTGGTACAGAAAAAGTTACATGTCAAAAGGGCACTATGAAGAATTAGACAGAAGCAATGTCACAGCTGATATTCTTGCTGCCAGGCACACTGTGCTTAAGAGACCAACTCTGTCACTGGAATACTTATTTTAATTCTACTTGAGATTGGCTAAATACTCCAAAACCAACTCCTTTAACAGCAACATAGAACTCACAGCCCTCGTACCAAATTAAAAGCTCAAGTAAGACTCTCAAAGGCAAGAGGTAGATTCATTTAACGAAAGTGGTTGTGCACAGTACAGAAAGTGTGATATGGAGAGTCAGTGTGAAACTTCTGATACTCCACCATGGAGCACAGACTTGAAGCCAACACCAAAGGCATTTTTGAAATTAAATAAATTATTCTTCCTCTACATTTCAAAGCGGTTAAGGCATCAGCACTGGCACAGGTGAAACAGCCAATTTGTTTATTCCTCTGAAATTACCTGTCAATAGTACATTGTCTTGGCTGGGGTTTTGGTCAGGAGGAGGAAAGACTGGGCTGTCTTTCATTTGCAACAATCCCCTTGACACAGCAAGGCCTCTGTAATAATATATTTCTTAGCAACCCCTTTAGCACTTACAGGAATGGTGCCTTGATCTTTGATAGAGACTACAGCAGCAAAAGTCATATATATTAGATTGAAAAATAGAAAAGTTCTATTTAAGAACAAGTTAAACATTTTTTTGCATTTCTGTAGAAAAAAATTGTAGCAAATTCAGACCTGGAACTTTAGTTGAGTCATTAAAATGCAAAAAAAAAAAAAAAAATAGATCTAGCTGTCTATGGTAATTTATTATATTAATATTTGCAGCTTGATTCTCAACTATATTGAGATTTACATATTTTTTTAAAGACATTTTCATCCAACCAAGTACACTTAATTAAATCAGATACAATCTTTCTACAATGATTCCTTCACAGCCCAGGTTTATAGTCACATTCCTTTTTCTTTTAAAGGTCTTATCTTTCCATGTGCACTCCTTGGGTATGCACTGGCATCACAAGGTGCTCTGCATCACTGGCTCCCCACACAACCCTGGCTATACCCAGCTACAAGCCTGGGTGTTATCCCAGCTCCAGCCTGTATTCCTGAAATAAGCCTTGAGTGCATTAGCTCTGGGGCAGCACTCACCATCCTTTTCAGTCTCCCTTTGACAACGAGATGGGGCTGTGTCTGTTTTAGTGGAAAAATACTCACTGAAGAGGAGGATATATTTGCCCAGAGAGGGATGATACATCATAAGCAACACTGGGCAAGTAAGTGGTCATCTTGACATCAGTAGAAACAGGTTGATTCCCTCTAACTACTTGTCACACACACTGCTCTGAGCCTGGATAAATTTTGCCAGAGGCAAGCCCCTGCCTTTATCCAATTTCCAGAGAAAGTGAGCTTTTTATGATAATCCTTATTCAGAAGGATTTTTATATTCATATATTTTAATGTTCCAAAACTTCCTGAGAGACTTCAGCTCCCATGTCCGAAAGTGATCTTGGACTGGGACTATTTATTTTCTTTTTGATACCCAAAGGTATTGAAATACCAAAAAGTGTTTGATACACCTTCTCCCACAATGCATGACCTCCTTATAAATATCTACCAAACATTGTTTGTACATTATGTTTATCTCAGAGGCAGAGTGGTGGAGTTTTCCTCAGTATATGAATGTGGACATGCTCCTTAAGCCTTCCCTGATAATTCTAGAGATAAGGAGAGAGCAGATTTAGATTTTTTATCTGCCTGTGAAGCCTTAGGTCTGTCATTTGTAAATTAAAAAAAAAAGGGAATTTTTAGAAGAGCAAGTAATGACAGGACAAGAGGGTAATGGCTTCAAACTGAAAGAGAGTAGGTTTAGATTAGATGCTAGGAAGAAATCCTTTACTACAAAGGTAAAAATTCAGTTATTATGAGGAATAGGTTGCCCAGAGAAGTTGTGGATGCCCCATCAATGGCAGTGTTCAAGGCCAGACTGGATAAGCTTCTGAGCAACCTTGGTCTGGCAAAAGGTGTCCCTGCCCACGGCAGGGGTGTTGGAACTAAATGATCTTTAAGGTCCCTTTTGACCCATCTATTCTATGATGACTACGAAGTATTTAAGGGAAAACTTAAAAGGAACAACTCAAATTCTTAGCAGAGGCTGCTTTGGCCAGAAATAACTAGTCAAGAAAGGTTGGCAGAAAGCAAAGGACTTTTTCTGTCAAAGACCCCACCAGAGCTGCTATTAAAGGTCGAACAACTGATCTTTCCGGTGAGTAATCCCTAACTTTCATCTGCAGATGACTGTTTGAGTGGATTTTTCCTGAGCAGCTCAGGCATGTCTCTGCACTGCCCTTCTCCCGGTGAGCTGCTGTCCACTGCGGCATAAGGGAAGCTGGCTCAGCCCACAGTGGGGTGGAACTATTTTAAGTAATAATTTCTGATACTAGAGGAGCATGAAATTCAGTCCTATCATAGCTGAAATACCTCAACCTCCCTAAGAAAAAAAAAAAGAGCTATTGCAAAACCCTCCCAGAGGCTTATAAACTGAGCTCTGGAAATTGTTCTCACGTTGTAAGCCAGTAAAAATTCTGTATCTTGCAACTTGCTATTAAAAAAATGAAACAAAATACAGCAACAGTCCCACAGCAACAGTCCCACACAGTTTTATCTATTGCTCAAAGGTAGTTGGCAGCACTGCCAGACAGTTTAATACAAGGCAGAGACACTGAGGAGAAAATGCACTGTCACAAATACCTGTAGGAGAACAGGCTTTCCCTTCCTAGTACAAAAGAATTCCCATTGATTTGGCTTTAGTCAAAACCTGAAGCACACAGGATTTCATCTAAAGAATTTAAACTCCACTAAAAACACAGGGAAAAGAAGAATAAGATCCATAATTGTTCTTCATACTATTTTCATCACCCCACTTAAGCAGTGAAAAAACCCTGTACCATGAAATGCTTAAAACTTTTGTCTGCTGAGTTCCTCACTAATAATTTTCCCCTCCCCAAGAAAGCCACAGACAGTGCAATCAAGAGCAGCCCAGGTTAGGCACACCAGGAAAACATCATTTGCTGAATCGTGACAAACCCAGCACCAAGTGCCCCAAAACAACAGACTTTTAACCCCCTCATCAACAGTGTTTCCACGGAGCCTGAAGAATGGGGTGTCTGAAGGCAGAGATAGTCAGCCAAAAATGAGGTGACTAAGGTCCAGACACCCAAATGACCCCTTTTCCCTGGTGCAAAGCCAGAGAGGCACCTCTGCCCTAAGCTCCTGTCTGCTTTGCCTATGACACAAGCTTTAGGAAGACACTGTCTCAAGTCAGGCACAAAATCAGAATGGGTGAGTTTATTGGGTTTGGATTGGTTGGTTGATTTTGGGTTTGGGGGAGTTTTTTACACCTGGTCCTTCTCTCCAGCTTTTTGGATATTCCTGATTTAATACACAATTTTAGCTCCCTGTGTCATGAGTCTCTGCCACTCAGCCATTGCTTAATAGTGTAAGCAGGCTTTACACTAGCCTACTAATTCTCATGATGAGTGCAGTAAGATACCTGACTAAAAGCATTTCTAACTCACTGCAAATAAGTCATATAAAAATATAATTGAAGCTTTTTTCAGAGCGGGTATTCAGCTGATGTTACTAATCATAATTTGCTGCACTTTTCTGTTGCAAACGGAATGCTTGATCAATGTAACTCGATAGTTGTGGAGGAAAGGGCAGGCCCTTCACTGGGGTAAGTTGTCAGAAATCCACTGAAAAATGCAGATCTGTAGCAAGACACCAGCTGAGCATTTGCTCTTAAGCACAGCCCCAGCCGTAAGAGGCAAAGATCATTTTGCTGAATTGCATCTTAGCATGATAACATTCCCCATCTTAAAAATAATATTATATACATAAAAAAAGGTGTACCAGGCAAATTTTGGCACATCATCGAGAAACAGTGACATCACCA
Source organism: Pachyramphus minor (assembly GCA_013397135.1). Taxonomy (NCBI): domain Eukaryota; kingdom Metazoa; phylum Chordata; class Aves; order Passeriformes; family Tyrannidae; genus Pachyramphus; species Pachyramphus minor. Next base: position 39,704 of record VYXB01007855.1, on the reverse strand, counting down.
CGTCTCAACAGATATTTGGCAAAGATGTTCAAGTACAATTCAGAATAAGAGGGAAAACTAGTCCCGTATATGAGTACAGAGAAGACTTTCACTCCCTTTTAGAACCTGAGTTGTGAACTAGTGGAAGAACAGACCTGAAAATTATACAGAAGTGAGGAACATTAATTTTTGGGGTACTTATTCCTCTTTTGGAAAGCTTAGATGAGGTCTAACTATCTGAGGAGAGTCAGAAGACCTGTTCACAAAGTCAGTGGCACAGGACAAAAGCACTGTTGTAACTCCACATTGCTAAAATACTTGCATACTAAGATAAAGATGTGAAAAACATGTAACATGGCCTGTCTTAAACTGAGATAGTTTGGATTTGAGCAAAACTTGTATTCTTCTGGGACATAATCCAGAAAGGCAGAAATACAAACAATAAACAATGACAAAGGATTTTTCTAAATATTACTGCAATGAGTTGAGCTATTTTGCTATCCCACTCATGAAAATAGCAACATGTGTCACTATTACTGACAACAGCCAAGGCATAACTTAAAGCCAGGTTTAGGGCAGTGGCAAACCATGCTGAGCTTTTAAAAGCTTTTTGGCTTGTTTGCCACTTCCTCCCATTTCCCTCTTATAAGTGCTCAAAGCCTGAACCTGCAAGCAGCTCATTCCTCTAATGCCCAGCATTTACCTTCAGCACCATATTCACGTGTTAAAGGCAAATGCAAAAATCCTGCCAGCAGAAAAGCTGAGTGCACAGCTCCAAAGGCAAAGGTTTGGCACAAGAGTAACTGGTCATTCTTCTATGTGCTGTGTGTCGTATTTTTTGAACTTTCAAAATTCCAGCGCTTAATGGAGGAACAATGAATAAGTGTTCCTCAAAATGATCACAAAGGAGAAGGCCCTTCTTCAAAGCATAAAACAAGCTCCAAAGTAGCCTAAAGGAACTGGTGGCACCTACCTATCCCATAAGAGGTCAGGGGACTACTTTGCCAGATGCTCTACAGACATATTTCCCTTACATTTTGTATGAATGAAGAAGCCCTGTTTTAAAAAAGCAAGAGCAGCTGTTAAGCTGAACACTGGGGTCTTTGAAAGTTATGTGACATTTCTAGAAGGAAAAAACTATAACTTTATCCACAGAAATGTGTTGCTTATATAAGTGATGAAATAGAGGAAAGAGAAGAAGGATTTTTTTTTTAGCTGCTCACACCATGACTAATGCGAGTCCTCTTTGGTTACTTGCCACTGAAACATCAGAGTGTAAAAATATTATCCACCTATGCAGTGTCTGTTGGAGTAAGTCACTTTGCTTGTACCACACTATAAATAATGGTATTAGTGGCAACTTATCTAATACTAGCAGATCCCCAGCACTTTACTTGTCTGGGCAAGCAAATGCTTCAATTCCACACATCTTTTAAAAGAGCAACTGCTGGCCCCACTAAATCTTATGCTCATACTTTTGGATTCTGTTTGGTCTGGGACTTTATTTGTTTATCATAGTTTCTGCTTTTCAAGAATGCACAGGGAAGCACAATCTCCTTTGAGAGACAGGGTTTCTTTAACCATTTCCTTGTCCTTCTGAAGGCCACACCCTAGCTTTCTACTTATGTTTTGTTTTGTGACATTCTTGCAAATAGATCATAGGTAGAAATAATTTACTATGCCAACTCCATAAGAAGAAAACCTCTAGAGGCTTGTCACTGTAAGCACAAACAGGTCAAGATCTATAAAGGTAGGAAACGTTGAAAACCCCTTTTAGAATCTGACTCTGTTGTTCACCAGTTCTCTGGTAACGGGAAGATAAAGCTTTTAAAGGAGTTGAGATTAGCTTATATTCAACTTGGCTGCATGTTTAACTGAGAAATCACCTAAATTGAAATAAATAACATTTTACTTACTTGTAATGTTAACTTGACAATGTTTTTGCTAAGAGCCACAATAGGATCCTTCTCTCCATCTGGGAAGATTTGTTCAGTGAAGGTTTTAAGGGCCCTTAGGGCATCACTGTACTGCCCTGAAACACAGAACACACCTGTGGAGCATTTGGTAGCATTGATAGCACACACAGTTGAATAAAATTTACCTTGATGGCAGACTACATCAATCCTTAGGTGAAGCTGCATTGTCATGAGCCAGAAGAGCACTCTAAAGCCAAATGCATTTTACGTAGTTTCTCCTCTGGTCCTGCAAAGGTTTTTTTCTGTCCAAACACGTAGTATAGTCCCAATAAAAACAGGACTTTTGGTGCTTTTTGAGTCTGTGTTTCATTTTATCTTATCCACATCCATGCCAAGCAGCTGAATGAGATAAATCACCACTTTAAGCTAAAAACCCCAACAAAACCCACAACCCCAAACATACACTTTTCACCATGTTGTGTGTTAACTGCTCCTTGAATTGCTACATCTGGAACAATAGCTTTTGGGATCTCTTCATGGGGGGCTAATACATGTAATGAAAGCTTTACCATGTGAAGTTTTAATTAATTCAAGGGGAAAAAAAGCAACTTCTCATTATTATTTTAAATCTTTCCTTCAAGGGGTGAAGGTTGCCATGAATTGTTTTCAGCCCCGTACTTACAGATGAGGTTTCACTTTGAAGCCTTGCTCCAGAGCAAAGACTTCACCTTGTCAGTCCTCAGCTCCTCGTGCAACACCACTGCCACATTCATTTTGCTCAGACCTTCCGAAGTGCCTTGGTCTGTACCATTCATGGAGCATGCAATATGCAAGTACAGAGGGAATTCCTAAGGATGTAACAAATACAGTGGTTGTCAGGAACTGTTTCAGGGTTCATATCATTGTCTGTTTTCTCTTTAATACCTGGAAATAGAAGTGTTTGAAGATATGATGAAGCATGTGAAGGGAATTCTCATTCACATGCTGGACCTGCTACCTCATAGAGTCATTTTGTTTGGAGGGGACTATTAAAGGTCATCTACCCCACCACCACTGCAATAAGCAGGGACATTTTCAACTAGATCAGCTTGCTCACAGTCCCATTCAACCTGACCTTGAATGTTTCCAGGGATGGGGCATCTAGCACCTCTCTGGCAACCTGTTCCAGTGTTTCATCACTCTCATGGTAAAAAAAAAATTCTTTATATCTAGTCTGAAATTGCTCTTTCAGTTTAAAACCATTACCCCTTGTCCTTCTCCTTACCGTTACGACTTCATCCATGACCACGTGATGTGATGAGTCAGTTCATGAAGAAAACACCACCATGTTAACAAATATTATAATTTCCCATAAACCATGCAGAAGTGCCATGTGCTATATTATTAGAGGCAGGTAGTCTCAAAAGCAGTGGTAAATACAGTCTGTGTGATCAGGATCAGTGCCAGAAACCACAGGTTGCCCATTCTGCAGCCATACAGCACAAGGCAGAAAACAAACATGAGAAGATTGGAGAAGTCACAAGATTTTAGGTACTCTTATCACAAAACATAATGCAAGACTCTGCTGGCAACTAGATTAGAAACCATAGCCTACTTTTATTTGCTATTTTATATTAGCAATATTTACTAGGGTAAATATACAGGTAAAGCCTTTTGCCCTGTTGAACATTTATGGTTCTAAGAACATTTTTCTTTTATATAAACATTTATTTATTTTGAGTTAAGCCTTGATTTACCTAAACTCTTTTGGATTGAAAGCCTTCAGTTGCTAATTTTCCTACAGAACAAGGGGCACCAGATTTGATTAGTCTAATCTATACTCTCTCCTCTGTTGTAGGTGAGGATGAACTTACACTTCAAAGTCTTGAAGCTGTCAACACTCATTGAAAACACTTTCTTTTTCAGGGTTCACTGTTAAGAGTTATTTTTATTTCAGCAAGGATTTACTTTCTTTCTATATAGCAACTTGATGACCTAAATAGCTGTAAAATCGGATTTATAAATTGCTTGAATTACTTGTGCATTTGGTCCATCCTTACACTCATGTGTCCAATCAGACTCATGCAATTGCAGTGTCCAGGGCAGGTTCCACAATGCCTCCAATTAATCCCCCTCCACAAACCCTGCATTTGACTCTGAATCTGAAGAAACTGCCTAATATTGTGATTAACATATCACTATTGCTCACTATGATAGCAAAAAACAACCCCAAACCAAAACATACCACAAAACAGAAAAACTAGCTTCTAACCAAAGAAATTACTTAACCTTTGCAGGGATTTCCTAAAAGCCATATAATTTCCATGTCTCAAGCTGAGATCAGTTTTATGAAATATACTCATCATTTTAGTTGATATTTCAGAAAAAAAAAATCAAAAATGGGGATAAAGAAACATTCACTTTCTTCCTCAAGTGGAAAGTCAATTATGAGAGAAGATTAAAAAGGAATCCAAGTGAGACTCAGTTTGAAACCCAGTTTCAGCTTTCACATTGAATTCAAACTGCTGCTTCTGTTGTTAAAGATCATTTATAAACATTTGAGAAGGCTTTTAAAAGACAAACTTAAGGTGAAGTTATTTATATTATACCATTATTTTTACCATTAGGTTTCACAAGTGTACATTAATTTTTCCTGAGAGATTTTAGATATGTTGCAATCTGATGTCCTTAGCAATGTAGTAATATTTATAAAAAAATTTATTGTATTTTTTTAAATCAAAGATTGCTTTAAATATCAAAACAATCATGAAAAAGTGCTTTGAAAGATAAGAAAATAAATGAGGTTTCTTTTGCCTACCACCAGGAAACAGTCTGGAGTGCCTCCATGCCTACAGGATAAATTGAAAATAAATCCATTGGTTTCAGCCTAAAACCACACATCTTCTGCATTTTAGAACTGACTCCCCCTAGTCAAGAGTCATTAAACATTTATGAAGGTGGGGAGGGGGAGTCAGGCTCATCCCCATCTATCTTACAAAGTGCAACAGCAGTCCATGTCACCTTGTGGAGAAGTAACCAGATATCTTCACTGAGGTGAGGATAGATCATATTTCATGGTCCATGACTTGTGAAAGTATTGGTCTCCTTACAGCTAAAGGAGGTTGGCTAACACTGAATGCCTTATTAAACATGGATGTCTTCTCCCTGGCCCACATGGACCTGCAGCAGTCTCCCAAATCTACGTCTGCTCCAAGGCTGCAGCCTCTGTGCAAGGTGGTAGGGACAGTTTCACCTGAGCCCAGGCTGCCCTGTGTGCCTTCCCAGGAAAAGCAAAAAAATAACATTATTTCAGCTCCCAGTTTCCTCCCGCAAATATACTTCTCCCCACCACTCATATGAGCTATGGCAGTACAGAGTGTGTTCAGGTCCACAGCACCTTCTGTGGTTTGATTTCACTGCAAGAAAATTTACTCCTGTCTTGCTGTGGGACCAGGGAGCTAGAACACAACAGATAAATAATAAATGAATGAGACCACCACTATTGATTTCTTCCATGCATTGCCATCACTCGCTCTGGGCAGAGTCACTGGAGGAGCTGCAGCCCCATATACAGAACATAAAGTTACAAAACATCTCGTTAGGGATAGCCATGAACTCTCTAGTCACCCACAAATCACTTCCACCCATGAATTCTCTAGTCACTCACAAATCATTTCCACCCCGCCACGCTAACCTTAAGCCCCCAGCTGTGAGATGCTGCCACCCACAGAGCAGCGTGGGCATTAATTAGTTCTGCCCCCTGCCCAGTGAGCACCGATGGCTCAGCCTGGCTCCCTGTGACAGGGACCACCAGCTGCTTTTTATTCCCTGCGCATCGGGGATTCGCTGCATGATGCTGGATCTTCACATCCACCCTGCTCTGCCTTGCAGGGAGGGCACAACACACCACCCTGAGAGCCAAAACAACTCTGCCATGACTTGACCTCCATTCTCCTGCTCCACAGGTGTCCCCCAGTGTAAACCCTAAAGACTTTGGGGCATCATCTGCCAAGGAAGGCCACCCCTACACCCCAAAAAACCAGCTGTGCTGCAGCCAAGGCAGTCACCTCTGCCCTCCTGGAAATGTACCACAAACACGACCAGGTCCTTCCAACAGCAAACCTCTTCCAAAACCCCAAATCAAGCAGGTCTATCTGTCAAGCTGCACTGAAACCAATTAGTGGCATATTCTGTGATTTTCTCTGTGAGTTGTCATTTTTGCTGGACCAAAGTGAAGGCCAAGAAATATCTATATAACTGATATTTGCCATGGTGTGGGTATATAACCGTTTTGGATATAAGCTCTTTGCATAACTTAGCATATAACACAGAAGTTAAAACTAGTGGGGTTTTTTCATAGGGAAGAATAAATTAAACAGGCAAAAAATCCATGGCATCTAGCAAACATTTATAAAATTAACAGAGAGAATTACAAGCTTCAGGAAAAAGTCATTAATATTTTTCATCCCTAAGTTTCTTAAAAATTTAATTTGGCACAAAGATTAAAACATAGCCCTGAAGACCACAGGTGACAAGTTGGGTGACATAGGCAGCCAACTTGGGCCCAAAAGAACCTAACACAGCTCCAGGAGGTAAAAGTTTTCATCGAAGAAGTGTTGTTTTCACTGACTAGCTGCAACAGTACTAAACCCTTTACCCAAATCTATGTAGAGGTTATTTAACTGGACATGCAAACAAAACTAAGAACTTAAAATTATTCAACATAATTTTTTCAACTTTACATTTTATACCTGAGTCAACTAAGTAAAGGCTGTCTCTTTCCACAAACTATTTTTTTCTTAATTTCTGCCTTTTCCAAGTCAAAGTTCCAGTAAAGAACTGAAGGAGCAGACAGCTTTTATTTTCTATTACTGTCAGGCAGACCATGAATCATCACATAGTCTTGTTCTTTCTTGCATTCATGAGTTTGATATTTCCGCTGTACAGCAAAGCTCTGGAATGCAAGGTCTTGCATAGCTGGAGGTATATAAAGAGAGCAATCATCAAATAGGTGAATATAAAAAAATGTTTGAAGAGTTTGGGTTTCAGTCTGATCGGACACAATAGAAGACTGAGACATGAACTTGTGTACATAGTATAACTTTCTGTGCAAAACTTTTTACATCTTTCAATGATGCTGAAAGAAATTCTGACAGAGACATGTATTTCAGGAGCTAAAGCGGTATGGTGCCAATATTCCTCTGTGTGCTTTCTAGTAAGTGAAGGGCACACTAGTATTTCTACATAAATAGTCAAGAAATGAAGGTACAAAGTTTTAAAATTAAAAAGTTGATTTCAACAGGTGGAAAATATTACCATTACATTATGACTTCTGTTGACAGATTAACCTTGAGTCTCAAGGGACCAGAGAGTTCAACAACATCAGCTTTCACTTGTGCACATAGGAGTAAAAGGTTATTCTCTGCCTACCTGAACATTTTTATATGAATGTTCATCTACTTTACATCTAATTCATGTATAGAAATAGTAATAATATAAATCAACAGCATAAAAATAAACACATTTATTTAGCAATTACCTGGACTAGTGTAGTAGCAAGAAGGAAGTTTGATGTGAAAGCCTAGAAGATCATTACATCCTTCAGTTAAAAATATTGCAGGCAGGTAAGTCTCAATATTTGCTAATAGACAGTATTACAAGAGGGATCTATCCTTACTTAAATACAGAACACGAAGGTAGTTATATCTCAACACCACTGACTTGCAACATCAGGTTAAATTTACTTTTCATTCATGTGCATCAATAAGTAAAACTGCAGGCATTTGCAGAGGAAATAAACCCCAAAAACCAAAACTTATCCCCCCAAATCTAGAGCACAAATCACATTAAGGGCATCAGTGCCTCATCAGTCCCTGATCCAAAAAGCATCAGCTGACCTGAAATAATGAAAAAGCCAAAAGGCATAACAATGTGATTTTGCCCTCTTCCATTTGTTACTCAAGTTTATCAGGAACAGAAGGAGGGAAAGGAGCAGCTTTCCAAGTACAAGACACCTCTAGTTATTTCTCTAACTTGTGTGTTATAAATAATTAGATTTCTTCCTATATTGATGTTAATCCTTAGAATATTGACTATCATGTATTAATTAAAAATTAAGGAAGGATATTAAATATTAGTTAAGAATTAATTTTCCAACATTAAAATCTGTATTATCCTTAATTTAATTTGCCCAAAACAATAAAAACCAGAGAGCCTTATTTTGGCAGGATACCATACTTTGGAATAATTTAATTAATCTGGTCTTAGTAAAATTTGGAATCAAAGTACAGCTGTTGAGCCATAATGATTCTTGAATCCCTGGTATCACTCTGAAAACTTTTCCTTTCTCGCATTACTGCAGGATGGTCTAACATTTGAGAAGTTTAGAAAAACAACATCACAATCAATTAATATTTGTCAAAAGTCTTATTTCTTCTAAAAAGATTGATAATCAGGACCGAATTATGCTGCCTTCCCTGGTCACACCCTTTGGCAATTGAAGTGCTCCCCGATTTGCACGCCCTTGCTTTTAGTGAGAGCCCAGATGGTGATTTCTACTGCAGAAATAAGCCTTGAAGAGGTATTTCGATCAACAGCCTGAGGTTGTTTTCCCCTCTTGTTCCACATACCCAGTATTCAACTTTTTTTTGCTGTTTGCTTACGGCTGAGGGACTTCGACCCCACCAGTAACAGCCCACACCAGAAGCCAAAAGTCACCCAAAACACACCCCACCGCTGACCACCTTCGCTTCACACTTTAATTCTCTCTGCACAACCCCTGCATTACAACTGCAGGCAGAAATGCATTTCCTTTGCAGCAGCTTTGAAACTGCCTTCACAGTTTATCTTTACGCTTAATTCTGCGCAGCTGTCGGGGATGGTGGCAGGCACCAGCCGCACGCGGGAGCCCAGCGCAGCGCCCCAGCGCCGCAGAGGCGTTTTGTCATTTCTGCCTTTCTCCCCCTAATCCCCTTTGTTGGCTGCAATCCGACCAACGCCTCATGAAAAAACAGATGGCAGTAACCGATATGGTCTGTAATTGTGGCCAGTTAATAGCAGAGGATAAGAGTGAGATAAGGACCAAGCGCTGGTGGCCAGCTGCTGCTGAGTTAACCCTTCCCGGCATCACCTCAGTGGTGCTTAGCTGCTTGCAAAAACCCTGGGATGAGTTATGGTTACTTCCAGTTCCCCCTCTCTGCTTTTCTGCCATTTCACTCATTCAGGGCTTTCGTGCCTATCAGAATAATTAATTTGAAGCCTGATTCTTTCCTTCCAACCTCCAGCCAAGGATCTCAATAGTCCCTGCGATTTTGGAATTTCTTAGTGGAGCAGGTAACCCTGGCTCCATTTTAAAGAGAGGTCAAAGGGGAGGAAAGAAGTCAAGTGACTTCTCCAAAAGCCCAAGTCCAGATTTATGCTGGTGTACATCCAATATAACCTGGTTTAAACAGAAGATTTGCTCTGTGTGCTCTTGAAGTAAATATTAAGAGAAGTTCCTTATCCCAAGCTATGAATGACAGACTGAAAAACAAAGAAAAACTGAAAGATAAACTTCAAAACTAAGCTACATGAAGCACAACCATTTAATGCAAAATCAAGCTCTATCCTAAATCAAATTACTGAGATGTTGCAGCTTTATCTTCAAGACATGTATTCCCACCCCATAAAAAACCAAAACAATACATACATCGCTTCATGAGGTCCTCATCATGCACTGCTCATGTTGTCAGCTTTTCACTCCAGGAAAAAAACCCAACTGTTGCTAAAATTCATTCAAAAAACTTCATCTTGTCTATCTTCCATTTTAACTCATGGATAATTTAAAGTCAAAGCTTTTGGGAAAAAAAGTAAATCTGACAACACAGAATGGTGTTAACATGCTTAAACATAATTCACATCAAAAAATCTTGTTTCAACTTCCTAAGAAGAAGGAATGTCTAATATTACTTTGAAAGTATATGGGAACTTCCAGTGTTACTGATCCAGACAGTATGAACAGAAAAAGGTAAACTCAAATAGAAACATTTTGGAGGTTTTTTTGCTAAAACAAAAGGGTTTACTAACTTACTCAAAGTTTTTCTTAACAGAAAGTTTAAGTAATTGTTTTTCACTGTAAACTGAGAGAGTGATTTTCCAAACTCTTAAAAATCCTATGCAAAACCCCAATATTTTTAGTCTTCACAGGATCTGTGACAGCCCTAACTTGCTTAGGCAGAGGGTAAGTACTGGCCACATTCAACAGAAAGCCCTCCTGTGTACAGCTCAGGGTAGTCATAAACACACACCAGAGATTTATGGATTTGGTCTTCTAGCTAAAAATGTTCCTGTTAAATAAAAAAAAGGAAGAAGTAGCTATGAAGTAATTTCACTGCATACATTTAATATGCCACTTTTTTTGTCTAAAGCCTGTGGTTTATCAAACTTCTCCCCCTTTTTTAGTAAAGAAGATTGAATCACCATTGTCAGGCATTCTCTGAGCAGCTGCAGGCTGTATTCCAGTGGCACGTTCCCAATCCCACATCAGCTAGTACACTAGTAGGTGCACTCCTTAGGTAGCCAATGCCATTTCACAGTTATCTCAGCTCTGAACATAATGTAAACCAGAAAGAACTTCGGAAATTCCTTTCCCCTCTGCTATAAACAGTAATAGATAAAGCATGTCATATCATCTTGTAAAACCTGTATCTCCCTAGGAGCAAAGAAGACTTGCTGTTCTTGAGCATCAAAAGTAAAACCCAAACTTCGGCCAGTATGGACTTTCCATTGCTGTTCTCTGACACAGATAATGCAGGTAGTCTCCCACCTCAGTAATAGTGGATGCAGGGGCATATTCTATCCTCTTAACATTACCATCATTCAGAAAGAAAAGAGGCCACAGTTTAATCACAAAAGACACTGTGTTACAATATAAACCCACCATCGAGACAAATTCAGTAGATACAGCAGCAAGAAGTCATGGTGGGATGGCACTGGTTGGGTCAAACCCTGTATGACAACATAGCAAGTGTGAACTATTGTGAGAAGAGTTAATTTCTATTATATCCAGCATGTACCTACTCTAATATTTCACCAAACATTTTCCCTCATTTCCTGGGAAAACCTCTGATACTGATTTAGAGACTGGATAGGAAAATCTTTGAGGGTTTCTCTCCACTGTGTCTGCTTGGGAGGAAGAAAAGTGATTTGTGCTGTTGTAGACCTCTGCATGACATTTGGGTATCCTATGCAAAGAGAACCAAACAGACTCAGTTTATCCTGAAAGGCAAGTGAAACAGCAGAAATCTAAAATAACACATTTAGGGCAGCATGTAATGCAAATACAGAAGATGTTTTGCATTTCTGAAGAGGTGTTAAAAAATACAACAGGTTTGGGTATCTCCACTGTTTTGTTTGTCAGTAAGGAACTGAAGGTGTGATTGCATATACTATTTACCCCTCAACCATCTTCAGGCCACTCAGACTTCTGTGAAATGCAACTTTTCCCCTCAGCTCTGTTAGAGCAGGAGCAAGTTTGGCCTCTAGCTGCTAACGACATTCTTTTCTATTTTTACTTTTACTTCTTTGTAGATATTTCTTCCAGAGATGTGGATCTTTCTTCTCTTGATTAGCTAGATTTTTGTATATAGTTTAATTAAGAATCAGTTCCTAGATCATAGTTTTTAAACTTGCCAGTGGCACCCACTTGACACTGGTGGGTGTCTGCAGCAACACAACAGAGAAAGTATCTCCTTAAAACTACTGAGGTAAATTCTGCAGTGCCATAGAAGTATTTCTTGGCTAAAATATACAAATGACTATGGCTTGAACCGCATGGAGCCATATGAAAATTTCACCCGAGTGCAGACTTTGTTGGGATTAAGCCAAGTATGAGCCACACCAGCACCGGGAGAGCAACCGGTCACTTGATGCTGTATAGTGCAGGGATTGTAATGATTATACATTTTCTAATCCTGCTTCCTTCTGGCAAAACAATAGATTTACTATGACTTTATGGCCACTGTATGTCAATCACTTGGGTTTCCATCACCAGCATTCCTCCCTCACCGCTGACACGTTGCTTCCACTTGGCCATAAGCCGCACACTAAACCCTTTCGTGCTGTGGAGTTTGATTCAGGCAGGAGGAACAGCCCAACTCACGTGTCCCTCTTGGAAGTGCAGAAGGCTGCGGTTGAACATCTTGTTTTTTCATTTGCTATAGACATTTGTTCTTGCAGCTGACCATGAGCAGGAGAATTTGCTCATGTTCCAGAAAAGGACAGCTGCACCACAAATTACCTTAAACCTCCTTGCTCCAGGGATTATCTGGTACAGTGAAGTGTGTGTATCCTAGGGCAGGGGTCTTTTCTTACTATAAACAGGGTTATTAACCTCTTATTTACCAGAAGTGTTTATAAACTCAGTAATGGAGACAATTTTGATATCATTAGTCACTTTTTTCTGGTAATAATTTTTTTGGAAGGTCCATCCATTTACATTCACAAGGTGGTTTCCTTGAATACTTCTTTTATGCTTTTCCCTCATGAATTACATCTTCTATGAACTACCTGCTTTTAGGGGACAGCATACACTTCTTGGGACTGTGGGCACGTGAGACTGAGGACTCCAGACCCTCTGTCCCACACTCCGCTTTTTGGATTCTGCTACAGTAAGCTCTCTGAGGCCTTCCACCACCCTTATTGAGCAATCTCCATAGTAATTATGCCAAGCATCAGTCTTGGCTCTCAGGATAATTATCTGGGCATTTACAAGAACTGAAGGAGCATCATTAAAACCAAAGACAATCTAAAGAAACATTTCCATCTCCCAATTTGTAAGCATCACTCCAGAAACACTAAAACTACAGAAATAAATCTAAATGCAGACAGCAAGCACCGTCATCAGCTGACTACTTGCTGTTCAGCATCAGGTGAAGAACCAGTCAAAGGAAAGGAAAAGACAAAGATGTTGATACAGGTCCAAAGAGACTACCACTACTTTTCACAAATTTAAGTAATAATGAAGACATAGAAACATGGACCTTTAAGACATAACAGCATTCTGGCTATTTAAAATCAGTATCTTAACCTTCTACTTTTATTTTATGTTTTTCATTAATGTAAATATTTTCAATGGCAAAGAGGTTTTTTACATTTGCTTCATGTAAAACTATTTAGCCTCCCTCTGTCTGAAATCCATTTGTTACCTTTTCACTCCTTCTCTAAACCCAATTCCTGCACTTTGACACTGCAGCAAATTCTCTGCTACTGCAAACAGCCCTGTCTATTTTCAACAGCAAAGGTCCTGGCTCACTCCCCTCAAAGTTCTTTTCTCTGTTTAAAGCATCACAATAGATGAGAAGCTGACATATTTAACACATGCACAAACACGTTCATTTTACAAAACATCCATCTAAAAGTAATGAAGATAAATCAGGAATTAGAAGAATAGAAAGGGAGCTTAATGGGACCCCCCATAGAGAGTTCTCTGTTTTAGCATTGGAGATGCAAACGTTTGTACAACTAAAAAATGTATCTTCAGTCTAACTTCAAACAGGACTTAAGTGGAAATCTCATGCATTCTCCAACTCATCAACTGGATGCCAATTAAGTAGTTTGGAAACACACATGAATCAAAAACCTGGACCATAAGAGATAGTGTGCAAACAAAAAAAAACCCAAGTAAAAACCACTGTGACCAGTAACTGCTTCCTTAACATCCTTTTTAAGAGCTACTGCTTCATTAATCTCAGCTGTCCAGCTGCAACAATGCTCCAGAAAACACGCCATTCATCAAGTTTTATAGGCCTGATGGAAGTATTCTCTAGTCACTGGCAGCTAATCAGTTACCTCAAGGCTTCAGCACATGGCTGAGCACTCAACAAGGTTGCCTTTCACTGCAGATCCAAGGTACTAAATCAATTTGCATCAGGCAGAGGACTTGCCAAAATGGCAGAAGGCACCAGGAACCCAAGGCCCTGACCCCATCTGGCAGTGCTGGCTTGATGGCAATTCTGAACACTTCTTAGAATTTTCATCCAAGTTGATCCAAAATTTTCTTCCAAAATTTCTACAAGCTGCAAAATTGAACATAAGGTCATATCTGAGGCATCCCTCTTAGCGTGCATATTAATCAGTCAGATTTTTTTTTTCCAAGACAGCTAAAATCTCCTAAATAGATACCAACAAAAAGCCAAATACAGGATATATTTAGGAAAACATTTTTTACGTGCAGAAAACACACTAGCGATATCCTCATCAAACTTAGAAATCAGATTCCAGCTATCAGGGCAAAACTTAATAGCAGATTCTGTTAAACACAGAAAACAAACAAACAAACAAACAAAAAAAAGAAACCAACAGAACCAAACCTACTTAGCTTCTTATAAATGGAAAAAAGCCATCCAAAGTAGATTTCACCATTCTTAATCATAAGCTGCCCTGATAAAAATACTCATGACACTCTCTGTTCAATGGCATGATGTGATTTGGCAATATGCTGACTGTTCTGTGTAGAGCCAAACACTTTGTACATCCAGATAATCTTGTATTTAATTTTTAGGCCGCTTCTCCATTCGTAATTCTCAGTAGGAAGAACCTTGATTTATTTACATACAACTCATAGTTTCAAGACCTTACCTAATAAAAGTAAGGATATCACTACATAATAATTCATCAAAGCTTTTGCAAGTACAAGCTGTAGCATCTTTCTAAGAAATGTTTCCATTTGTTCCAAAACTTTCACTCTGATTCCAAGTGGCATTATCACTGTGATGCTTTTATCTAGGATATGTATTGTATTACACTTCTAGAAGTCAAAGGTTAGCTATTGCTGGGAAAACCATGCAACATGAATTCCTGAAGTATACTGGCAGCTCACACTACATCAAGACCAGTCTAAAAATAAGTCAATTTGTTCTGCTCCAGAAAGCAAAGTACCAACACCATCTCTTTGGAACAATCTTCCTTCCAATGTTACCAAACAAGCCAGAATCACTCTCTGTCAAAGAAGGAAGCGCAAACCGCTGCTCCTTGGTATAGTAGTAACTTACGAACTGAAAGGCATATTTGAAAATAGAATGTCAGTGGCACCTCTGACATTAGATTGTCAGCCTGTTTTCATTTCACCACAAAGTCCTCCCTCTCGGCATCTGAGGCCCTCAGCAGTGTCTGTAGGCTACATACAAATCTCTCTCTTGAGAGATTACAAAAACCAATCCAACAACAAGAAGGCCAGATCATTTCTTCAGCTCTCAAAAAAACCCCAAACCAAAACAAACTCCAACAAGTAACCAACACCAAAACAAGCCACATCTGTACTAGTACTCATATGAGTTAGAGAAAAATTTCACAACTTTTCTCATCACTGCTTCCACTTCAGCATTTAGAGAAGTCCAAGACATAGGGAGCTGCCAGCCCTGTTAGCATTTTTTTGTAACAGTTTCTGTTTTACTGGGAAGTATGGAACACTGATATCTCCTGACCTGGAGCACCCATATCCACCACATTCCCCAGAACTGCCAGCTCCGTTGTTTTACCAGCAGAGCAAAGCACATCTGCAAGGAGACCAAGCTGAATCTATTGGATCAGACAATTCATAAAAGAAGAAAACTAGTATCTTATCTTATAATGGGCACATTGAACTGGAATCAATAGAGACACCCAAACAAAACATGCTTTGTACCATATATTTTCAGACTAAGTTTTTCTGGGTACTGCACTCATGTTTACACTCGTGCTAGAAATATTTGTTGATGAGTCCACAGTTTTCCACAAGCCTTTGTGCTAGGAAAGAAACACATCTCTTATTCTGCCACACTCTCAGTTTCCCTGTCCTCCTGTACAAGAAAGGGCTCCCCAAACAGCTGGCACAGACTCACATTTCCAGATAACCGTGTTTCCATACAGGGTCCCAAAAGCAGGGAGAGGAATGGAATGCCCTCACACTTCTGCAAGAAAAAGGAAAAGGAACATAGCATCTCCTCCACCCAAACGAGAAACACCAATGATACTTCAGTAGTTGAGCAGAAATCACTGTGCCTGAATGAGACTGGAAACCTAACGGAAATTTCCTTCCTAAGAAAGTCTTCTGGGGTGAGGAAGAGAGAAGAGAGCTGGAAATGAATTTAATTTTTTTTTTCTTTCCTAGAAACTTTGGAGTTAAGAAGAAAACAGTTGTTTGATTGGGATGCCAAAGAGCCTGAAGTTCATGCTTTAGGTGCATTTATTCCATTAACAGGCAGTTTCATATTTAAGAAACAGAAGCTATAGAATGTATATTGACTTTTATTCCCATGAAGGAGCCACATGACATCACGATGTTTATGACCTTCACAAACAGCTCTGTTGGAAAGCAGTGATAGAGACTCTTCACATGCCCACTCACAGGGAGCAGAGCCCTGAGGTGGAGCCCCCCACCCTCTCACTGGGGCAGCCAAGGGCAAAATTCACCCTTCTGATATCCTCGTGGTTACTGCATCTGTGTGATGCAGCAAAGTAGAAAAGGTAGCACTTGAAACTTCCAGAGGAGCCATTTGAAGACAGCCTGAAGCATATCCCAAAGCCCATTTTGAAATACTCATCTTTTGAGATACAGGCCCATATCTGCTACCAGCATCAGTCAGTCCCCTTCTAACCAGGGGACATTTGTGAAGAGCACACGAGGTGCTTCCAGGCCGTTCAGTGACAATAGGGCAACCCAAGCTCTCACAGTTTGTTTCACAGCACATCCAGTACATTTCAACAAGACAGACTGACTAGGGCTGCTTTTCCACAGCCCTCAAAGAGTTAAACATATTTAAGCCCATACTTCCATAATGCTAATTATGTTGTTTTATATTATAACAATAAAATATGCTCCACTTGTTTTTTACATCCTTTCAGTCTTGCTTAACCTTCATTACTTAAGGAAAGATAAGTATTCCTAAACTGAGTGATTGCAGTTTGTACGCAAATAAGGAACAAAACCATCTCAACTTGGATGTCATTTCATCAACAGATATTACAGCAAGTGTTGGCGTTTTCTAAAGCATCCTCATTTTTCACGTAGCAAATAAAAAATGACAGTCAAGCATCAAGAAAAGTGGACAAAGTAAACCACAGTTTTCCTGGCATCTTATGTCAAGCTCCATAGTGTCCAGTGACTGTCCCACTGCAAAGCATTTGAAACCACAAAAGATATTCCTATCTATATAGCATCTCTCAGCTTTTATCTCTTTGTCTTCATTAGGTCTAAACCAAAGATCCATTTTTTAAGCCTTTAGATTCTCTTAAGAAAAACAAAAAAAGGACTGAAAGAGTTAAACAGTTTATTGTGCTTTTACACATTTTAAGAGATCATCTTTCAACAATGGCAGTAAAATCAGCATGTAGTCTTAATTTTCTATGGTTGAACCTTGAACGTGAATCATTATATTACAATGTACTTATTGATTTCAACAGGAAGAGGATTAAGCCCAGAAAATCAGGTTAGGAACCTGAAACTGGACTGAGGAAAATGGAATTTTTCTGGTACTAAAAACCTCTTATGTTATGTAAAATACATTAGAATTTTAAATATGAGATTTGGCCATTTGGAAAATATTCTTAACATCTTGAACTCAGCAGTGATGTGACAAGTCAGTGAACTGAAAATCCAATTAGTAACCAGTGCTTTGAATAAAAAACCCCTATTACTACACATATTAGATGGTCATATCTGATTTTACCTACTTGCACAAACATACATAAATAAAATGAATGCTGTTTTGATGGAATCTTCTACAGATATAAAGAGAAAACACCTGTGACCACTGGGTGCCATTTATTGGCCAGCAGTACCACATTACCATTGCATGCATGTGTGTGATATACACACAGAGATTATAGACAGTGTATATACATTCCAAGTACAACCAGAACATCAAATGATCGAAATTTATTTTTCAGTTTTCCTGTTTTCAGGAACATTTTCAGTTACTGTTTCTTGGAAGTACGAGGCTAACTTGGGCACAGATGCTGGCACTTACTCCTGTTCCTCCCTCCTACCACCACTTCACTTTCTGGAGAGCAAGTAACGCATTTCAGCTGCGCATGCATTAATTCTCCATACATTATTATTTGCTAGAGATGGTGGCAGCATCCCACCCCCCAAATAATTTACCCGGAACTCTCCCTCATAAAAATATTTATTTTGGAAGTCTGTAGTCTAGACAAGCAAATAATTTGGATAGAAGTTTTCTGTAATGGACATAATCCTCCATTAGTTTGCAATGTATGCTGCTGAAGTTCTCAGTTGAAAGAGTTTTGTGCTTGTCTTTGTAAGTAGAATATATATCTATCTGTGGTGTCATCTGCCTGGGAGTTTCTGGTACTTACAGTACTTAGAACAGAAACATAGAAAGGACCAGCCTGAGTGCAAAGATAGTCACTTTAGCCTGTAAAAATTCACCAAGTTTGCCCAGACACGGTTGTTTCCACCCACCAAGGTTCAGGTAATCCCAGCTCAGCCACACTCCACCATCCTGTACCTCATACATGCCAATTAGACCATGAACAAAACAAAGCACCTGAGAGGAAGAAAAAGGAAAGAGGCAGGCTTGGGGCAGGCAGAAACAGGGAAAGCTGGCAGTGACAAGACAGGCTGCTCTGATTATTTAGGGCTTTTTTGTTACCATTTGTATTTCCACAGCTTTCAGGTGACCCACAAAGGAGATTAAATAAAACACGATTAGAAAATACACCCATTTTAAATATGTGTGTGATGCCCCAATGTGTCCCTCTGCCTTGTCTGTGCTTTTCTAACCTCTGCTGACAGTGGCAGTCCAGCCACGGGGGCACATGGCTTGTGGTTTGAGCAGACCCACTGCTTGCAGCACGAAAACTGGGAAGTGGTATGAATGCTGGCACAGGCTGGTACCCTGGCAGCCCCCAGGCACCTTTTATTCAAATGGTTCAGAAGAAGTTTTGCTCAAATTCCACATCCAACAGATATTTCTCATTTGCTCTGGATAAGAAATTTTCTACACAGAGAATAGCTAGCAGTGTCTTAAGGAATATGCCGCAAAGATCTTCAGCTGCTTTGAACTTCAAATGACCTGGTAACAAAACAAAGTCTGTAAGCAATGAGCAAGACACGTAGTTCAGTGAGTAAGCACACAACTCACTGAAATGTCCAGCTTATTACAAATTCTTTAATCAGAATTAGTTGTGCTGGAGAAGAGGGAAACTCATTCGTTAAACTTTAGAAGGAAGACAGGGATGCTGGTAGCACATTGGTGCCATTCACTCCTGTGGAACTTTCTCATTCTTATTTGAAGCAGTTTGGGGCAAACATAAAAGGTTGATAAAAACGTCTTGAGCTGTGCAAGGTGATTTGAACTAGAATATGGAAGTACTGGAAGTGAAAAAACTTTCATCAAGGAAAAAAATGCAGCAAGGATGGGAAATTACAATCACAAGGTATCTCTCTCTATGCCCTCCCTCCCCAGCAGTCCCCAGCTACCTGAACACTGGTGCTGTTTGCTATCATCAGTGAATCACAGAAACACAGAATGGTTTGGGTTAGAAGGGACCTTGAAGATCATCTCATTCCAACAGTCCTGTTATGGACAGGGATAGCTTTCACTGGACCAGGTTGCTCAGAGACCCCTCCAGCCTGGCCTTGAACACATCCACAACTTCCCTGGGCAACCTCTTCCAGTGCCTCACCACCCTCATAGAAAGAATTTCTTTCTAATATCTAATCTAAACTTACTCTCTTTAAGTTTGAAGCTACTCCCCCTTGTTCTGTCACTACATGCCCTCGTAAATAGTCTCTGCCTATATTTCTTGTAGGTTCCCTTCAGGTACTGGAAGGTTGTAATTAGGTCACCACGAAGCCTTCTCTTTTCCAAGGTGAACAATCCCATTTCTCTCAGCCTTTCCTCGTAGGAGAGGTGTTCCATCACTTTAATCATCCTGGTGGCCTCCACTAGACTCGCTGCCACAGGTAGGTGTCCTTCCTGTGCTTGTGATTCCAGAGCTGGATGCAACACTCCAGGTGGGGTCTCACCAGAGCAGAGTAGAGGGGCAGAATCATCTCCCTTGACCTGCTGATCACACTGTTTTTGATGCAGCCCAGGATATGGTTGGGTTTCTGGGCTGTGAGCTCACATTGCCAGCTCACATCAAACCTCTCATCCAGTAGCACCCCCAAGTCCTTCTTGGCAGGGCTGCTCTTGATCTGTTCATCCCCCAGCCTGGACTGAAACTGGGTGTCACCCTGACCCCTGTGCAGGACCTTGCACTTGGTGTTGTTAAACTGCATGAAATTCCCATGTGTCTACTTCTCAAGCTCATGCAGGTCCCTCTGGATGGCATCCTGTCCTTCAGGTGCGTCAACAGCACCACTCAGCTTAGTTTCATCTGCAAATTCGCTAAGGGTGCTTTGATCTACCCTCTGTGAGTCAGAGGCTCTTTGTCCCCACCACGACTTGGGTCCAGCTAAATGGCTCTCTACCAGCTCTCACACATAAGTAGCAAAAATTTTGTTCAATTCTGCCCAAATTCAATTGACAAATCAAGGGAAATAGATTTATGGGGTACATACTGCAATAAAAGATACACCACGGAGGGTGGCGCGAGCCCAGAGAAAGCAATATTACCAGATTACTCCAAGTACAAGACAAAAGGAAAATGTCTTGTTAAGCTGCAAAACTTGCTTTGTAAAAGAGCAGATGGCACAGATGGCATGAAGTTGTTTAGGGTAAATTGCAGTCTAAGGTAAATCTGGACAAATATTTCAATTCTAGTTTTAATAATTGCATTTTTAATGGAGTTAATCGCATGGTCACTTGGGAATAAGCCCTTTGCGCACTGAATACAAAGGTTAAAAATCGCCGTATGGAAATAAGCAAACACTTCCACCAAGTAACTTTTCAAGGCTTTTCAAAGTTAAATTAACAACAAAACCAAGAAAAATAGAATTTTCTTTGGATTTTGGCGCTCCAAGCATAATATGACGAGCTCTAAGTCACCATATCTCCCTTGGGAGCAGACACAGGGCAGCGCTGGAAGAACATCAAAGAAGGCAAGAGCCATGAGCACCCCAGCACCTCTGTGCTAGATCCAACATAGCCAGAACAGAGCAGGGTGTGGATCAGGAATGTTGATATTCAACTTAGGACACCTATTGTCAAAATGAAGCTTGGTGTAGAGAGTAGAATATTGAAGCTCCACAATAGTATGGACAGGTTATGTCCAGGGAACCTGGTCTTCGACCACAACCAGCAGCATGACTTCCACTCAAGGTAAAAGGCTGCAATAATGGAGTTTGCCACCAATTACTCAGTCATGCATGAAGTGGAGTGTCTGAAAAATGTTGCTGCTTTGTGGAAAGATACTGCTTTTATTTGATATTGCTGTATAAGCATTGAACTATTTTGTTTTAAAAGCCATGGTAAATTTATGAATGAAACTGTGCAAGAGGGTTTTAATGAGAGATCCACGGCAAGTGTTCAGTGGTCTGGATGTTGCCTGCCACCAGGGTAGCATGAAATCATTTGATAATTAGACCACTGCTATGCAGGATTAGCATACCTTAAAAATATAGGGCTGCATTATTTTTATTTATATAACAGATGGATATTTAAAAAGGTTGTGCATTTTTTAATGAATGCAATGTCACACCAGTGTTGACAGAAGATTTGGAAGTGCTACAATATGGCCAAATCTAAAGCTAAAAATGCTGCTTTCCCTCCCCGCCCCATGCTCTGGTCATGGAGCTGAGAAACAAATGTGCAGTAGTGCTGTGAATTTCCTTCTAGAGATCAGCTTAAGTACAGTACTTATAGGGCACTAGGTTATGTTTTCTTTCAGTTCATGTCAATTATAGGTAATTACAAGACTCCCATTATTAGACCTACCTGAAGACCCCACACTTCTCCTTTAGTCCCACAAGAAAGAAGAAGGTGGGACAGTAATTACTATTAAAAATATAAGAAAAATAATTTAAAAGTGATAGAACTTTATTTTTTAAGCAGAGCAGTATTTGCAACTTCTTTTCCCATTAAATACAGGCTTGCAGAATATGTCTTCTTATTTAAAAAAAAAAAAATTATGTACCAGTTCCTAATACTGTAACAACACAGAAATCCTTGCATTAACTGTGACCTACAACTCTTTATTTTGGTGGACAGCCCAAAGTTTTATGGCCAAGCTGCAACGTGGAACGAACTTTGTGGTCCTGCGCAGCAGCTACATCTCCCTCACTGCCTGCAGACAAGTCCCAGGCAGCAGCCCTGAGAAAGCATGGACAACACATCCCCAACTGAAATAATTCACAAAGCCAGAACATTTCAGAAAACATCCCGCAGGCATTTGCTAGGGAAAACAGGAGCAGTCTTCAGCCCCTGCCACGTCAGCTTGCTCTGACCTTACTGAGGCATCACCATAAAACACACAGGCAGAGGGGCACTGGATACACGTGGAAACCTGTACTAATACCACACCAAGCCGAGTCCATTGCCATCAGTGTAACCACTGAATATGTTGGTTTTCACTCGTTATCCAGGGAGGGACTCTTCCCCTCTCCCCCTCTAAAGCCAAAATTCCCAATAGGCCCCCTCAGGTATTGAGTCCCACTTTCCTCTGCATAACAACTTCAGCAGAATTGGGCTTGCCAACACAATTTGAAGAGAAAAATTTCTAAAGGTTTTCATTAAAAATCTCAGCGCTCACCTCCTTTCTACGCTTCTTCCACAGCAGAAATTAAAAGAATGAGAGTCATGATCTAAAATACTGGCATTTCAACAGAATATTGGAAAATAAGATGTCCAGAAAAACATTTGTAATATTTTAGGGATTTTGACCAAAAGTGGAGGGTTTTTTCTATTCAAAGTTGTCCCAAGTAGATACAATAGGCATTTATTTCTAGTTTAAGCCAGCCCTTTTGTAAGGCCTTCTTCTAAAACATTTTCATACTTTGAATTACAGGAAAATATATAACCAGGAGCACAATGTGAACTTGTCCTCCTTTTTCCACAGGGCTGGTCCTCGCCTGGGTGGAATTACTGTAATACTGTCAGACTGGTAGTGGAAAAATGCTTTTAAATAACTGCTATTTTAAACAGGGAAAGACCAAGGGGATGTCCAGCTGTAGAACCTGAAACAAGCAGTGGTGAGGGGAAGATATTTACCAAACAGCATTAACACTGCAACAGCAAAATCTGCGTCCAATGTGCTCTTGGTGCCTGCAGGCAGCATGGTCCTAAAGAGGGTTGTGGTGAACTTGTGCAAACAATAAATGGTACCAATAGCCAGGGCCCATTCCCCTCCTGTGAACTGAAACCCACCTAACTGTGAAACCATGTGTTTCCTCATGGCATCCAACTGGCCTGCAAAATCAATTGCCACCGAAGATAATTGAAAGGGATTTTTATGATTCAGAAGACATGGGAGACTTTGCTCTTACAGTGTTGGACAGCCCATCGGTATATTTGCCTAAAAATAAAGTTTCACAATGTAAAATTCTAAATCAGTTTTTTTATTCCAAAAACACTAATATAAAATTTCCCCCTTCTTGCAGTTTCCTCAGGAACAAGAGGTCAGAAACAGAATGCTGGGCTATACAAGCTACTATTCTCATACAAAACCCTGATCTTGGTGTGCTACACGCTGGGTTACCTGGGAACCCCTGATCACTGCAGCAACATTTACCAAAAACACTTGAGTGGTTAATTTTCATACAGCTAATTTCTGTCTCTCACTGGAATACCTTTGCTTGGGCAAAGTGGTTCCTTGGTGGTGATGGGGAGGAAGAAAATATAGCACTGTCTTCTCCTGCTAGGAGATGAGAAGCACGTTATTAGTGATGCTGCTGTCTTACAGTCAAAGGACACCACACTGCATAGAGCCAGGCTGGAGATCAAGCTTATTGGGCAGTTGCATGCCCTCTTCTTAGAAGGTCCTTTTCTGCCTTTTCCCTATTTAGTAAAATAAATATGAAGTTCAATAAGGAATATGGCCCAGAAAAGACAGTTGAGGGATTAAGCACAGAGATCAAGAACAGGCATGGTCTTGGCATTAGGCATGACTCCAGCTATTCTGTCTTACATATTTCATGCTTAAGATTGGACTTCTGAATTTTTAATCAAAAAGAAATGTTATTAAAGTGCTCTGCTATATTTTTTCCCAATAATTGACTACACAAGGCACACATTGGACAAATCTCACATATTCAATTCATGAACTAATATCACTCCTGAGAAAAAACAAACACCAAATCTGATGTCTTTTCAAGTAGAGTAACTGAGGTCAGAATCTGCCCCTGGGCAATTGTATAAAAAACAGTCAGGAAAGGCCTGTGTATTGAAAAACCTTTCTGCTGCCTTAAGCTCAACTTCAGACAATCTAAAGAACTAAAACACAAAGATATTTCATATATGGGTTTTATAATTTTCTGAAGAATCACATTACCTTAAAGATCTTGGAAGTCAAAAGTTTAAAAGGCAAGATCACAAATCACCTGCAAGACTCAAGCCAATACCTACACAATAAAGCATCTATAAAACAGAAACATTCACTCACCTTACCAGCTAATATGGCACATTGTCATGGAAATAAACACATCTCATCTTTGTCTTTGCAAATTCAGGTTGCTTTTCCATCTTGAAGATTTGGCTGATGACAATGTCTCTCTTCAGCTCTAGAGATACAGAGACAGTTTTATAGATGTCATACAGAGTAAGTATACTTTAGGACACACAGGAAAAACCATACAAGACCAATTACATCCCAGTCAGCTTCATGCAAATCATATATTACCATTTATCACCTTATATGAAGTGGTCAGATGAGACATGCCATAATTGCTATCAGAGTAGCTGACTTTTGAGCTTGCTATTTTTAACCATTAAAGGTGAATTTAATTCCAGCTAATTTTAATAACCCAAAAGCAAGGTGCCTAACCACATCTTGCCATCCATGTTCTCTCCACAGTGAAAAAGAAAGGTGATATATCTGGAGGATGATTCACCACATTGATCTTAGACATTTATTTTAGGATGGGATGAGTCACTCTTTGGATGCACGTACCTTTCTTTGGTGATGGATGAAGCCTAGACACCTGAGTTAATTCAGTTATCTGTGTTTTAAACAGCTAATGTGAGCTGACATAGTCAAAGCCTTGGTCTAAAGTCCATAGAGAAAACAGACCTGATGTCAATTTGGCAGGTACTCTTTCTACAGAGGTTAGATGTCTTCATCACACTAACAGGGGATTTTTCAAAAAAAAAAAAAATTATCATCTGCATAGCAGCTGTTACCTCATTTTAATTATGCATAGCTGCTTGCACTGGGGAGAAGGAGGATGGTGTGGGCAGAGATAAGAGTGAAGGTAACATTTTTTGAATGATTTTGATCTGAGTTCATGGACTGCATACTTGAGAGCTGTCTGAGGGGGTGTAAGTTATTTAACTTCTGACTAATAGTTCCCATTAAACTGCAGACCAGCAGATGCCAATATTTCAGATTAACTTACCAAACCACCAGGCAGCACCATCACTGATTAGAGGAAACTTTACTCAGGAGACTGTTATCCTGAATCTAGATCATGTACTAATAAGCCAGACAGTAAGCATTTAGATAGTGTAATTGATATCATTATATTTCTTTTTAAAGGTCTTTCTTATATATATATATATATATGTATATACATAATACTCAAGACTTCAGCTGCCAAATTGCTTATATTTTCCCGTGAATCAAGGCTGGGTAAGCTTGGTTGAGGTAATGTAAATAAAGTGGTTTTTTAATGAGATAACAAAGAGCAGTCAGCATCATAACAAGGAAGCAAGTTGAAAGTTTCCATCTCAAAAGGTTTTCAGAATTACTGCCTTGATCTGCTGGAAACAACGAGGTCTTTCCTCAAATGGCAAGAGGAGGAACCACGTTGCAGCTGAGGAAAGCATGGTGGTTGGCCTAATTCCTGCTCTAATTCTGTCCTTCATGGCAGCTGGCACTTCACAGCAAATACTGTCTTGGTTGAGGGCAAAAGCAACAACTCTCTTTATTAATTCCTACCTTCTAGGAAGGCATGTGCCAGCTGGTGAACTAAGGGAGGCTGAACTTCACCTTTGCAAATGCCAAAGATTGAACTTTAGTCACTTGGGTTCAAGGGTTTATCTCTGTTCAATTTCTTGTAAACAGCACTTTTTTTCTAGTTTTTCAAAGGATGCACTCCTCCCAAATCCTATCTTTTCTTGCTGTGTAGAAGATGACTTTGACAAGGAACATGTCCTGTGAAGTGGGTAGGGACTGCACCTACAAGTTAGATCTTAAGATTTATTTGGCCCCAAGTACTGAAGAGTGATCATCACTACACAACAACGACATTGTAACAAAATGCCCGCTCAAAACATTGTCTACTGATTGCAGTCAATTCTGAAAATTAAAAAATGTGGGAATGTGCAGAAATTTGTCTTCTCTCCCCACTCCCACCCCTTTCCAGGACAGCCTATCTGACAATGTCAGATATGAATTGTTATGCTTCCATGAATAACAGTTTTACAATTTTTGTTTTGAATAAAATGACACAATTGAACTTTGCACTTCTGAAGATGAAAGTGGTGATGGAATCAGAAAAATATGTAGATTTTCAAAAACCCCTATGCAGGTCTTCCTCCTGCTGTATTACTACATGCTTCCTGCTGTAGTATTAGATCATTAATATTAGTGATAGCAGCAAACCCTAAAACTACTTACGTGCATGGCTAAAAAACAAGTGAGTAAACATTGTATGTTGCATCACATGACAGTCAATTGCTTGAACAATTAACAAAAGAAGACTTCCTGTTGTTTATTAGATATCGTAAGAATGAAATGTACAGTATACAAAATTAATATCAAAAATGTTCACATGATTGATTTGAACAACACATTTTTCTTTGGATTAACTGCAGACAAGCAGCTTTTAAAGACGTTATGCTGAGATCTATTTCCTACTATAGGATCTCAAGTGTGTCACTGCATGCTATCTTCAGTTTTAATCTACAGAATGAAAGTTACTGAATTTTTGCTGAATCTCAGTGGCATTTGTTAAAAAAGAACAGAACAATAATATTAGCATAGAGGAGAAAAAATAGTGTTAATGTTTCAAATTCATAAGCAAAATTGCTTTTGAAATTTCAAACCTTACAATTGTACATTTTCAGTTTCAAGCACTTGCCATAAAAAGTTACATTCTACTAGAAGTGACAAAGATTTTGAACTCTGTTCTTCTTTGAGACAGATACACAATCCTCATTTTCCTTTTTCCTAATGAACTTTCACATCTTTAAAGTTAGTGTTAAACAATGTTCATTCTCCTAAAGAAACAATTTAAGTATGTTCATTTCATAAGCTGAAAGTTTTCATTAAATGTCTATATTTATTTCATTAAATATCTATACAAACGAATGTAAAATGGTTTTCATTTTTTAAATCTGTGCATTTTCAGTTTATGTCATATTGTTTAGCAGAAAGATAGAGCAACTACTAATGACTATTCTAGATAATCTAAAATCAGCCAACCTATTCCATAAAATATATGCTTGCCATAATGGTTTTCACTACAATATAAAATACACTAGAAAAAATTGAAATTATTACCAGGGAATATTACATAGTTATCAGTATTGATAATGTTTCCCAGATTTAAAAAAAAAAAAAAATCTAAAAATCTTTACACGAATTTCTTATACATTTTCTACTTAGCAACAGAAATATGATTTAAACTGAAAATTCTTCTCCTTTTGTCCAAACAATTTTTCTTAATAGACTCTGAATGTATTTGCACAATTGCAATCCATTCAAAATAGTGACCTACTGCCAGGCAAGTTGGTCAATGATTTAAAACAGGAATGGGTGGGCCCACAAAGACTGGGCCAGCCTTCCAGAACAAAACAGATGGTGTTCTTTCTCTTGAGGTGTCACTGATGTAAATCACCTTTCAAGTTGGCACATATCACAAGAACCCTTAAAACAATCCCTATGAATGAAAATGAAGACAAATCACAATACAAATGATGCAAACCCATTTTACAGAAATTTAGGAGAGTCCAAAAGTATTCGTGCTCTCTTTTGCATTAAACTGGTGAAATTCAGGGGATTGGCTATTTTATTTTTAAGAAATAAACTATTAAAATCATCTTATGCTGGGAACAGCTGGGCTTGCTGTTTTCTTTCCTTTTATGCTTTTTTCTTTTTTTTTAAGACCATTGGCAAGAACAATCTGTGGGCTCTTGGATTGAATAGCTGACCCAGGTTGAGTTACTGGTGCAGTACAATTGCACAGTCCGTCTCTGCAGCCCGAGCTCCCTGCAGCATTTGCAGAACCTTGCGTACGTGTTGATGTTGTAGTTGTAAATGCTTGCAGAAGGGCACTTCCCATCACATGAAACAATGTTCACCTGGTAACAAACATGATGAATAATTACCAAACTCAAGCAGCTAGTTAGGAGTTCCCAAGGAAGCCCAAAAACATTAGGCACCCAAATCCAATGGCAAAGCAATGAAAAATCTGGAGGTATTTCCTCTAGCCCCTTATGAAATCCCACTACATCTGAAAATAAGCTCTGAAGTACATTGCCCAGATAGGTCTCAATATTTATCTTACTAGTATCAATGATGACTTTTCTGTCCATTTCAGTAACAGGTTTTGGCTATTAACAGACACAAAGAACCAATTCTGGTTTTGAATTTTAAAAGTATCCATAACAACCTTGGCTTGAACATCGCACCAAATGTTCTGTTCCCAACTCCCTGCAGTATTCATTTCAGTGATACACTGATGCAGTGTAGCTGTACTGGTATCAGTAAGGAGGAATAAAAGAACCAATCCTCTGCAAAGCCAAGAGGAATTACTACTAAGGATACCACATATGTAATATAGACCGTAAGAGAAACAGTCATAGAAGCTGAGTAATTTTTTCAAATTTAATAGTTAAGATTCGTGTTTCTGTTCAGTGAGACACTGAAACTAAATTTCCTGGCTGCTCAACAGCTTACTCTACAAAATGTACTCTCTGAGTCATTTTAGAGGTTACAGCTGTTTCCCTACACTCTTTTATTACAGCTTTTCCAGGCGCTCTTACACATCTCACATGAGATGTCTGTCTGCACCCTTGCTGCTGCTCACAGTCTTACTGCCCAGCAGGACATTGCTTGTGTCCTTCAACAGTAAATCCTTCAATAGTGCCTCATTCTTCCTTCACATTTTACAGTATGTTCATATTGCTGTCTAAAAAAAGCTTTCAGGACCCAAGATTCCTTTCTTCATGAAGTTGGCACTTAAATACTTTCCCTGGGCAGATGGACAATTACACACATCTGCAGCCATTTTAACTGTAGAATACCAGGGGCAAAGATTCAGTTATATTGAAGTTAATTTGCATATAATAATTGCATTATAGGGTGAAATGGGACTTTGGATTTGCACTAAATCAACATGAACCTAAATGCATACAAAAGCAGAATTAACAGCCTCCTTCTTACTATTTGAGAAGATGATTGCTGACAATGTAGGGAAACATTGAAACAGCTCTATGAAGCACAGAAATAGCCTTGTGGAATTTGGGTTTCTTTTCTTGTTTCATTTTATTTCTCGTATTTTCCCCCTTCTTTTAAAAGAAATTTGATGGTTGTCTACTTACTGGTGTGTTACTCCTGCAGTCATTCTTGCGGATAGTCATCCTAACAGTCACCTTCTTACAGAATTTCCCATCTTCCTTACCTGCAAAATGGTCATAGATCAAAAAATATCAGTTCAAAATTCTAAACATTTCAGACAAAAACATTCCTTAACATTTTACTGGGTAAGAGACACAAAGAAGAAAATACCCATTAGCTATAAATTGAATCACTTTTACAACTATTCTGTTTCATGCCTTAAAGTATCCATCTCCTTATATCTTTAAAACAAGTATAAAAGGTTCATTCTTCATTCAGAAGTTTTTTAAGAGTAAGTGCACTGTGTTCAAAAAATTTTGCAAAAATAATCAACCAAGCCTGTGAGAAGACTTGTTAATCAGACATAAAGTGCATTTTCTATGAAGTACCTGCAACAAAATTTAATAGTAGTAATTGCATTCCAGTGGTATAAACAACGATAAAATTAATATGCAACAGCAGAATCTGATGAAGAACAGGGCTTCAGAGGGCTTTATGTTTGTTTCTATTATGTTTTCATTAGATAAAAGAACACCAGTGAACAAATGAAATTTTTTTATTTGCATTTTCATTAACATTGTTTCCACAATTTTTCTCATAGATGTATTTACAAAGTACATGAATAAAACAAAAAAAGATAATAAGAAATCATGGAATTAAATAAGGAGTTAAGCTTCACTGAAGAAGGGAATCCTGAACATTTGAAGAAAACAAAGATGTTCAGTATAAAGTTCAGTTTCAAGAGATCATGAAGCACAGTATCCTTCTTAGGATGATCCTCTCTATGCTGGAGTAACCACATCATACTGCAGATCTGTAAGAGAATGAGCAGCTCATTTTAATATAACATCTTCCACTGTTTCACAGCAGTTTTTATGCATCTTACTGTTAGTTCCAGAAAAGCAGGGGCACTAAATGATTCATCAGTTTGACCAATATCCAATACTGAACTGGGACACAGTTTTATCACACCTTTATGAGCAACATCCACTTCCCTGCTCTAATCACTGTCAAACCAGTAATACTGCTTCTCAGAGAATTTTTTCTTACCTTTTTTTTTTGGTTGGTTGGCGGTTTTGTTGTCTTTTTTTTTTTTAACTATCTAAACCTGTTACTGTTACTGTTTCTAGATATGGTAGAGTTTTCTAGAATATGAAAGAAACTACATCAGTAAATCCTCTTGGAAACAAATAAAAACCTACAAACAAACGGTTGGCTACTGCTTGGTTGCTGTTGAATTATATCTGCTTAGTGAAGAAGTAAATTGAGAAACAAAGAAAAAACAAATCGTTCTTGAAAATATAAAAAACTCACCATTATTTCAGGTTTTTCACAGTTCTTTTCACGGTTCTTTCTTCTTTTACATTATACATGGTGTTTAGGGTGGAGAATTCAGTGCAGCTGTGACTATGACTTCACCCAGGCTACAGTGAAAGTACATCATATCCCATAAAAAAAATAAATATATAATGTATTTCCATGCATGTACATTAATGTCCAGTGGCTTTTTACGAGCTTTACAACACAATATACTTTTCCATTAACGACCTTACAAAACATGTGAGCGTTTTATACGTCATTATACGTATTACAGATTCTTTTTCACTGTCCATATGGTTGAAAACCCTTGCTTGGTTTTTGGGTTGACTCATAGCACTGTTGTCACTTAAAGTGACACTGGTATGAAAGAGAAATAAAGATTTCAGTTGAGTAGTCCTAGAGTGAGAAATGTAATTTAATGTAGGATGTGTCACTCAGTGATGTACAAAATGAGAGTCAACATAATTTTTCTGAGAGAAATATAGAGTTGTTTTCACAAAATAAATGCCAAAACAAATGCGTTCATAATATGTTACAATTCAAAGAATTAACATGCTCTGTGAAAAAGAACAAAGATAATCTCCAATTTTCATGGAGTAAACATTGGATTGCTATTTTCAGTATACTGTCCTAACTATGGATGGGAAAGAAATTATTTGCTTCTACTGTACATGGCACAAAGCAAATCTGTATGATACAAGCAAGACTGTTGCTTACACAGTAAACCTTTAACAAGCAAAGCCATTCTTTTCTATGTTCTACAGCACTATAAACATGATGGAATTAGTTTACTTTTTCAAACACAGCAATTTTACACATGCAGCAAGCTAAAGACTATGTAAGTGCTTACTACCAACAGTACATTGTTGGCTAACAACAATGCACTGCCCACACAGTGCAAAATGAAAAACAAACCAAAACCAAAATGTGAGCCACTCTGAACCACAAGCAGTTACACTACACTGCAGCTTTTGGCATCACTGGGTAACGTGAGGTCTGATGATCCTAGCAGGGAGTACATTGTTGGAAATCAACAATGATGCTGTTTGGGTTGGTCCTACTTATTTGAGGAAAATGTACCTGTGTGACAGCCAGCATAGGCTGTAGGAGTGACTGGGCTAACAGGGAATGGGAGGAACACTGACACTGAAGAACCTGGTAAGAATATTACACATTGAACAGAGCACGTGTTACAGAGGATTCCCTATAGCATGAAAACTATGAAATTTTGGGAATTATGAGATTTTGGCATATTTGAAAACAGAATTCAACTTTAAAATGGCTGTATATTGCAGGATCACAGAATGGCTGAGGTTGGAAGGGACATCTGGTTCCTCCTTGCTTAAGCAGGGTTCATCGTGCCAGCAGCTCAGGACCATGTCCAGGCATTACTTGCATTGCTAAGTCTCATGTGAAAACCAGGAAGAATCTGATCTGCATTGGTATAACTTAGCCAGTCTGCTATCCTGAATTTTTTGTGCTCTTTGGGGCTACAACAAAGAAATAGTACAATTCCCTCTCAGCAGCATTTGTAAAACCTCTCCAGGTTTTGATGGAACTCCTGGGTCTTAATTTTCAAATACTAATTAAAACTGGAAAAAAATCACAATTGTTTCTAATGGTAAAGTACTTCAGAAAAAAAAAAAAATTATAATGCTTCTCATAAAATGTCTCACACAATTACAACCGACAGCTCTCATGACAGTAGATTTGTTTGGAGTTAGAATGAACTTACATGATTCATAGAATGACTGTGTTGTCTACCAACAGGTGTGAAATCAAAACTCTAGGAATCTACCTGTAAATGCATCTCAAAAGTCACTGTGTTTTTCAAGGGTTTAATTTTAATTTGTTATGCATGCCACAGACTAATAACTTTTGTCTCTAATAATTCAAGAGATGATTGTGATCTTTCTCTGAGCATAGTAGCAATATCTTCTGCCCTGCTGAAAAGTAGCTTAATGGATGTTTTACAGTCTTACTAAATCTTTCAGAAGTGGCTCACTTGCCTACCAGGGCATTGAAGGGTAATCAGATAATCAGAAATTGATTTCAGAGAGCCTATGGAGAATCAGCCACGGAACTAGGACAAATGCTTGAAACACAGGTCCAGAGTGAAAAAACACAAAGATATATTATCATTGCCTCACAGTGGGAGCAGAAAAAACTCGCCCGATAAATCTCCCACAGCTTCAATCAGGTTTTTAGTACCAAGTGTAATACAGATGAATCACACCAAAAGGTACCTCCCTGTTGCCAACATATATCCAGACTGTGCAATTCCATCCCACCCAGCAAGAAATACCTGCACTTTTCCCCATCTTTCTCCCACACTTTTAGGTCACTCTTTTGGCCACTTATGCAAATTGAGTGATGTTTTTAAGGATAGAATGATACTGCCCAGTATAAAAATCTCCTTTTCAATTGCTCTTAACAGTGTCAACTTCAAGTATTTTAGTTTCAATTCATCTAGTTAGGTGTCTCCCTCAGGCTAAGTTCTTCATGAAATCAGCCAAAATGCTTCAGCTATGTACCACTGTGTTAAGAAAAAAAAAAATGTACTTAGCTCTGGATTTCTATTAAGAAATAGTATATTCAGAACCTATTCCTCTGAGAATTTTTATTCTGTTTCAGGTTTTTTTTCCCCCAGAGGATCTTTATTAGCTCTCACAGATATCCAAACCATATATTAGTAATCGAGTAAGGGGGATTTTTTAAATTGTAAAATCTTTGAAAAGGTACTGCCTGCAGGTTTCTGTCTATTAATTTCTATATTACAATCTGTTTATTATTTACAAAATTAACTTATAAACTACCTAGATCAATCTTCATTTTTACCAAATATGAAGATATTAATGTAGATGAAGCATGGTTTAAGTTACCTTCTAAAACACGGTACCTTTTATTATACTAAATGCAGTAACTAATATTCTGAGGAGTTTTACATAAGATCTGCAAAACAAAGGGTAGGGATTTTAGTGACTTGACCAGTCAGAATCACTGTCAGTGGAGTAATAGCATCAACATTCAAGTATTTTCTTTTGATTTAACTCCACTAGTTTCAGTATTATTCACATGAATAAAACTGGGAAATGCACAGCCTTTGAGATCAGCGAATCAAGCTTTTACACAGGAAAGAAGCCACCTTATTTCTAAATTAACAACAATCAGAGAGACTTGTGATTCAGGCAGTATCACTAATCACTTACAGGTTTTGCAGCATCCTTCTAAGAACGGCACAACGTAGCCTCCAACCTGAACAAGAGAGAAATAAAGTGGAAAAAACCCCCTTGATTTTTTCAAACATTCATTCCCATATATCTCCACTATTAGAAATATCTTCCAAATAAAGCTCTACATCTTTTTTCAGGTAAATGCATTCTGGTGAATGGATAAAGGTATGGCTGTAAATGATCTAACTTTACTGTTTTAGCATAGATGGTTTTTACCAAATGCTAATCACCAAATTCGCCAAATCACCACCTGTCAAAATAGCTCCCACATTTGGAAAGGGAATGACTGTGTTAAGTCTGATTCCATCACACGTTATTAGAGTAAAACCCTGACCTCTTGTAGAGGTTACACTGGCAATCACAAAAACCTGAATCTGACTTCAGAGCAGGAAGAAATCTCATCTGAATGGGAAGCAACTCACTCCCCATACTGGAGATTCATGTCTTAATACTGTAGCATTTAAGCACTGCTCAGAATACTGTGGGAAGAGTAGCTACAGCTATATATTAAAAGCTTTCCCAGAATTACATTGAAGGAGAGCTCAATTTTTGATGTCCACCTCAGTATCTAAAGCTATGCTAATCTCTCTCTCTACCTTAACTTTTTAGTTTGCCTAGAAGGTCAAAAAGCCTTTCACCAGCTATGTGACAGACTCTCTGCAGAACCAACCTATTGTTATCTGCAAGGAAGAAGTGCAGGCACCCAGTTCCTTCAGGACTCTTCCCTGCTTCTGTGACAAGAAAAGTGTCTTCCCATCCACATGTAAATGTAGAACTACAGAGAGCAATATGAGGTCACTCCCTGTCTACATTTCTTGGCACTTAGTCTAATCTCATTTTGCAAATTCAAACAGAATTTTTCTTCTTGCTCCAAAATTAGCCCATAAAACTTTATGTGTCACTACATAAAAGTTGTTCCTGATTTTCAGACAATCTTTCCCTTTCTTCTGTGTTTTTGACCGTTGTGCTGAATCAAATCAGTTTGATACTGATCAGTTTTCATACACAGAAAATTGGTTAGAAAGGACAAGTCCACCCCAGAAAAACATCCAAGTTCACACAGCTGTATGAAGACTAGTTTGATGTAACAAGCCTCTATTAAAAAAATAAAAACAAATTAATTCTGAGAATAAGACCACCTGACTCCAGCTGTGTAACTGGGCAGATTGGTAGCACATTATATGTGTGTGGTTATGACTTTTTACCTTTAAATGGCTGGTCAAAAATGCAGGCACTGCAAGAATATATAATTTCTCCCTTCTTGAGCTAAAACCATTTTTTGTCAGTGTTTATCTTTTCACCCCAACATAAAACAAAGCTGGAATGCAAACAATGTGTTGTACACTGACCTTCACACATTCGGTTTCATTAAAGGGTGGGCAGCCAACTGCAGAGGAAACCAGCACTGGTCCTATTGCTGTGTTAGTGCATTCATATCTGATGCAGTTTGAAATCCAAACAGCACCAGGCTGGCAAAAATTGTAAAACAGAAATTTTACTCAGCAACTCAGCAAAAACAGTGTTGCAAGTATGCATAAAACAGTTCCATTGAATGTGATCTTGCATGAATCGACAGCAATACTTACAATAAAATGCAATTCTGATGCATGTTAAAGTTCTGTTTAAGTAACAGATTTGAAAGTCCAGCAAATGCATAATGTTAAGAAGGTTCTAAAATAGTTGAGTTCATGATGATTCTCTGATTAATATAAAAATACTTCATACACTTTTATTGACAGCTGTATGGTTGGCTCTCCAAAAAATTAATTTAGTGTACATGCAAAACTACCCCTAGCATTTGGCCAAATTAAGCTCTTTTTTTGCAAATTTTATACAGCAACATGCATGTAGTATTCCATAATTTTTTTGTTTAATTCTAAATATTTTGAGGGAATAACACATATATAAACTCACCTTAAAATTGGAAACTGTGCCGTTGCTGAAAGTGTGGAGACAAGACAAGTTCTTGCAGCTACCACAGCAAGTTGTTAAATCTTTTGGAGGCTGATAGACTTGGTTCTGCCAAAATCAAATAGATTACTCCTTGTATGACACTATCTTGCAGCTCAACATTTTATTACTGTAATAGGCAGATTTTTTTTTAGGTACCTGATTTTAGGGATTTTTTAAAAAACTTTCAAAAGTGCATAGCTTACATTCATACACACTGTACATTCATGAAGCTTTCATGAAATACCTTTGTTCTCAATTAAAGTAAATGGGGAGAAATTCCAACTCCGAGAATAAACTGGTCTGTCTACCATTTTTCAAATGTGACAGCTTACTTCAAGAACCACTGAAATTTTGACTTTTTACACATCAGGCATCAAGTAAAATTAGAAAAAATAATCTATATAGTATTCCTATGGTAATGTACCATATTTTGTAAAAAGACAGTGTAACAGTTGCTTATTTTATAAAGCTGCTTTCACAACTTTTAGAATTCTTATTCTATTTATAATTACTCTCTTCTCAATTCTTATTGAGCTAACGTCTGCCATGAATTTGTATCAGTTTGCTCATAATGCAGCTGAAGTTCTACAGGGTGCAAGGAGGCAGCTGCTAAATACATTAGTTTGTATAAGATGTACATGGGGGAAAAAACAGTGAAGGGAGCAAGCCTTTTATAAACTTCTACTAGAAGTGTGGTAGCACATCATTAGAGGGATATCTCCTGGTTACTCTTTCCAGCTTGTTCCTTCGACTGTAATCTACTCAACAAAACCCATCACAATGTAATTAAGACCACCAGTTACAATATAAGTGTCTAAATTTCTGAGTTTCTTACAGCTTTGCACTTGACAGCACAGTCTATCGAAGATGTGTTTATTTGGTAGTATTTAGTGGAGGGATCAATCACATTTGTACAATAAGAAATATGGCAAATGCCATCTGCACTGTGTTCCACGATTCTCTGTCCAGGAAGCAGCACACCTTTCTCATTACTCAGGCAAACTTTGTCTCTCACTACAGGAAAACAAAAACACCATGGTCAGGACAATTAGCTCAGTATTAAAACTCCATTAAAAATGTTTCAAACAGTAAAACTAGAATGGAAAAAGTTACTCTACCTCATTAAGAATTATTGGTCACAGTCTCAAACATGAATTGTTAATAGTAATCTAATGCTTCAATATAATCACCAAATTATTTCAAATATAACCATGCATGGAATCTAAATAAGTACATAATATTCTATTACCTGCACCACCTCAGTGATAGTGTAGGCTTCTTCAACTGTTTTGTTTCTTAAGGCTACTTCAGGATAATGCCTATTTTTCCCCACTCACTACTAAGGGCATGGAGGATAATTAGGTCAGAAGTATACATCTTTATTGTAGAAATCTAAGCAAGGACAATCCCAACTCTCTTGGCCAACTGGGTGTCCCACAGGAATTATTTTTTCTCCAAGTTTTTCCAGGCACTATTTGGCACGCTTTACCATGAATTCACATGGTGCCTGCTGAATGCTATTCCTAATCTTGTAAAGCATGTAAGCGTGTCTACCAGCTCCTGAGTGGTCTCATAAGGGTTAGTGGGACTCTTTTATATGTGGGCATTGTGTATGTGTTTTAGTTTCTTGCTGGAGTCCTTGCTCCAGCTCAGGAAAATGTAGGCTGCTTAGCCAACACCACTCAACTATCCTAAAACTGTCTGCTCTTTCTCTGCACAAACCTCTTGCCGCAGGAACTAACAGAATACAAGGACAGGCCATAATCAACCAAATATTTAGTGAGGGGTCCTACTTTCTTGCCTTTTCTTACACTATTTCTGAATTCTGTCAGTTAATTCTTTTCTCTTTGGTGCCATGTTCAAAATGAATGTCTGATTTTTAATTCCTAATTCACCTTAGAAGTTGAAATGGATATCTCTTTGAAATAAATTTTCTGACTTACCACATTTGTACTTCACACAGTTACAGATATTTTCTGTACTGTTCTGAAACTGTTCATCTATCTGAAGTTTCTGCCCCTAAGAGTACAAAAGCAGAAAACAGGAAAAAAAAAACAAGTGCTTTCTTATGTACACGAACTTTTTCTTCTAAAACACTTTCCTTCACAACTTGGGTAGCAGTACCTCTTGCTCCTAGAAACCTATTTTGAATCCACTTTCATCACCCACAGAGACATTTAATTTATTAATAATAACCAAATGGGAATTTTTTACACTCAATACAGCAGACATTTATGATAGAAAAAAAACCAAGACAGGTCAACAATGAAATGCAATGGCCTGCCTTTATTCAAAAATCTCCACACAGTGTGGAGTGTATTCTTTCAAAGAATAACTTTGTGGATATAAACAGTATCACAATAGCACAGATGCACTTCTTAATTCTGCCTTTTAGTATTTCTACATAGGCACAGTAAGATTTTTCTCCTATGTTTATGCAAGTTTTGATTCTTCATACCCAAGTTTCTTCATCTAAGAAATGAAAGTACTAACAACAATTTCACCTTACAAACCATATTTAATTTTCTCTATAAAAAACGGGTACTCTTTCCAATTCCTTTCTAGGACTCTACTTTACAATTTTTATAAATAATTCCCATTGTCATATTATTTTCTGGATGAAAAAGTAACCAGCAAAATCAAAGCACATCCATTACTAACTGGGAAACTAGCCCAGGAATGCTAATAAGCACTTTTGTAAAGCAGAACAAGTCACAATGAAATACAGTTTAAAGGTTCTGCTTAGTCAGCAGTCTAAGTTCATAACA
This sequence comes from Pachyramphus minor, assembly GCA_013397135.1. Lineage (NCBI taxonomy): Eukaryota > Metazoa > Chordata > Aves > Passeriformes > Tyrannidae > Pachyramphus > Pachyramphus minor. Next base: position 917 of record VYXB01007855.1, on the reverse strand, counting down.
ACTGTTAACATATTCACCACAACAAATGACATTAACAAAACATTGATTCACTAAAGCATTTAGTTCTAACACTTAAAAATACAAATTTTATCCTTGGGTGCACAAAGGCAGTTCCACTCTACTCATACTCTGGGGCAGGATATGGTAACAAACTCCAGAAATACCGATGCTATACAGTCAAGGCATTCTACAAGGCATTCAGACTTAGCTGGCTTCTTAAAAATGGATAATCTTATTATGAAGTAATTTTAAAAAAGAGCAAACAACAAAACAAAGAATGATGTGGCATTTCATATTTCACTGATAAAACTATAAGACGTTGATAAGCAGATTTATTAAGAAATTAATAAAAGAATACTGACAAATAAGATAAATTTCATACCAGTTTGCACTGAGGTGTGGGGATTGTTTCACATGCACATTCTGAAACAAGATACAGTAACAGAAACAGTAGTTTAGAGAGTTATATGCCATTTGTGTAAAACAGACCATTAGAGAGAACAGAAATTACAGATTTAAAAGTCATCACTGAAGAAGTTTTTGAAATATACCCACCTGGGCAGTTCAGAATCATGTTTGATGTCTATGCCATTCTGAAAACTAATAGCAGCTTCTCTGACCCTCTTTACTCATTACAGCAATTGACAGCAGAGTATCAACTGCAGTTCACCTGAACACATTAAAAAAATGATGGCCATTCTAGCTGCTGGCCTCTTTGCAGTGGTGACAATCATTGCAATCAATATAAAGCAATGGAGAACTGTTTTTAAGGCATACATATACCATACATAAAGATGTATGGTATGTATGCTACAGTCTTTGTAAACTGGCAAATTCCTCACCTGGGAACCTAGCTTCTTTTTTTGATAGACAAAAATAATTGACTAACTGTGCTGGATTGACCCTGGCTAGATGCC
>VYXB01007853.1:715847-768174 GCA_013397135.1 Pachyramphus minor | reverse complement strand
CCCCATTTAATTTCATTTCCTTTAAAAACTACAAACTGTTGGTGCAATGAACACTGAAAGTCAAGTATCAGAATTTGTACCTCTCTGGGACATTATCACTTGATGGGAGATGTTTTACTGCGGAAGGTGGAGAGAGCTGGCAAATCTCATTCACATTCCCTACAAAGGACTGCAGCACCACATAAGACACCATTTATTTTATTTTATTTTTATTTTTTAAAGAGCTGAATGTCACATTGCAACAGTAGTTGCAGGAAGAGCTTAGCATCTAGAGGCTTGCAGTCAGGCCTCGTGGTAAGTAGTTTGATGTTTTTTCCTCCCCCTCCCAGCAATGTTGCTCATGATTCAGTGTGGAGGGAAGTTATGGATATGTGTTTCCTCCTTTTTATGAAGCAGTTGGGCAAAACTGCAAGAATCCTACATAGAGATAAATCAGTTTTCAGTTTTGAGCACAAATGTGGGGCTTTGTTATTGAAAATAAATACTGCATGAACTGGTTCTTCTGTTGCTGATGTATAATCTGACAGTAGCACCCATCTCTGCCAGGAAGCAACTTAGTTTAATAAAGGCAGAGGAGATATTGCTGTCCCCATTGAAAGCAGTTCCAAAATTCCCAGGATCAGGAAATGAATCCAGTTTCTTTGGATGGGATTGACAGACTTTCAGGAATTTTAAAGGAAATCTCAGTGACCCAGAGTCATTTAATTCCTTTTTCTTTAAAAACTAAACCCACCCAGATACACCCAGCCGAGGAAACAAGGGAAAATGCCAATGTCTTTTGCTGTAAGATCCCCAGCACAGTTAGAGACCAAGTAATAATTTTCTAAACTCATACAAAAATCTCAGACATTGCTACATGCATATGACAGACCTGACAGGTCTCCATCAGCCTCTGGAACTGGGCTCTTCTGGAGACTTCTGAGTCTGATGGGAAACTGTCCTGTCCACCACCAGGAATACAGTACTGAAGGGATGGTAATTGTTGGTAACATGCCAAAATACGATGCATTTGAAGCCCAAGAGAAAGTACAAGGTGACCATACTGTGCTGCTCCTCCTAGGTGAAAGAAAAAGACTGTGTGTAGAAGAAAGGACAGACATCTGTCAAGCACTTAACTACCACTTTTGGGGTTTCAGTTTTTTCCCTTTTTTTTTTTTCTCATTAAAAAAGGCTATTTTCACCCCTCTCTCCAGAAAGAAAAGCCAGGGGAATAGTTTACTAAAAAAGATACTAAGCCAAACCCTCTTGCATTATCCTTCTCTTTTCTTCCTTCCTGTTATTTCTGTTTCCTCTGCTTCAACCTTTCCACCCTTCTTCCTTCAACAGTGACAGAGGGGGAAAAAAAAAAAGAAGGAAATTTGTACTGTAGAAAATGTAAAGAAAGATAGGTAAAATAAATGGCAAAGAAAGCTAAGAACTTGAGAGTTATTTCCTTGCTGTGTTCCTCCCACTGCCAGAGAGGTTAGATGTGCCCTTCTAGCATGTTTCTTTTTTCCAAAGAGAACTGTGTAGTTCTTGAGGTGCTTCCCATAGACCCTCATCTGAATGAAGGTGATTCCTGATCTGACTGAACTTCTGCCCCCTGCGACTTGGTCAGGTAAGGAGACATCGTGCTGACCTCAAATGGCTCTGGGGCTGCAGCTGACTTGTGAGCCCTTTCTGTCCTAAGCCTGGAGGGCTCTGGAACACTCTTACAGCAATTCTTGCACTTCTACCTTTGTCCAGCATCAGGATATCTTCAATTCATGTAACTCCAGCCCTCAACATGGTTTTCTGGGGGAGGAGAATTGCAATGACATTTCATCTTGGTTGGGGCTTGGCTCCTGAACCTTCTCCTCCCCCAGGTGACCATGGTAGCCCTCAGGCAAAGGACAGTGACCTGCTGTATCTTCCAATGAGCTGGAGATGCAACTGTGCCCTCCCTTCAGCCCTCATCTTCACTTTTTGGATGGAAAAAAGCCATGTCCTCCACAGCCCTGGCGCAGGGGTTGACTACCAAGGATTGGACCCACAGCTCCACCCTGAGCAAAGCTGTTGATTTGCCCTTGACCTTGTGCAAGTATTGAAGCTGCCAAGGGCCAGAAGAGGACAAAAAGCAGTAGGGACTGAGCTGGAGGAAAAAAGGGCATTTTTGCTTAGAAGAATAGACTGGCTTCTCAGATCTTAGGTTGTGTTTGTGTTGTGTGAGTTATGAGTGTTCTGCAGCAGCTCTGCGGTTTGTGCTGGAACCTGGGGACTTCCCTGAGTTTTTCTTCCCTGGTGTGTGGTAAGAGGGGTTTGCTAAGGAGCTTTCCCCATCTTGAAGGGAGGTGGGTCTTGCACATGTAGAAATAAGAGACATGTGCAAAGTGACCTGAGTGCACAGCAAACGAGGGCCAGGAAAGAGACAGTGGGCAGTCAGGAGAGTATAGAACACGTCAGGTCTTCTTGAGGTCCTTTGTTTTATTAGGTTATGTGTGCTTATGTACAGTAACAGCTCACTAATGAGCTAAGTCATGTTTGAACCAAGTAAGAGGGGAGTAACATTCATCAAAGGACAAGATAAAATTACACATGCTGTCAAAAAGTATGAATTAATATTTAAGACTCCAGAGGCTGAGTAGTTGTGCATATGCTGCTATCCAGTTCCCTATGCAGAGCTGCAGGGAAGGGCTGGGGCATTAAAGTGAAAGTCTTTATTCCAGGATCTCTTTTTGGGGACAAGGAAAGAGAAGAAATATCTCTAACAGTGGGGAGATTGTTTTGCTTTGTGTTGTTTTCAAACCCAGAATAAGCCCTCCCTCCTCAACTGCTTTTGGAGAACTATCCTGGGTCTGTTTTGAATCCCTGACCCACGACTGCAAAGGGGGGACATGTATTTTCAGAGCTGTCTGTTCCAGTTTGTCAAGCTTGAGCTTGGAAAGCTACGTGGAAAGGCAAGGGATTCCCAGGGAGAAATGTTTTCTATGTCTGTGCAAAGTTGTGGGCAATTCCATCCTGTCTTGCTTTTGGTGACATGCCAAGACCATTCTGTGAAATGGCCTTTTGATTTTTTTTCTCCTATTTTGTTAGGGTTTTGTTGTTTGGTTGGTTTTTTTTTTCCCTACAGGCAATAGAGTAGTTTCCTGCCCAGCCTGGGTTACAGCCAGGATGGGGAGCTCTATTCTGCTAGCTGACTAGGATGGCTGCTCTGGACTGGAGGCATGCTCTCACTGAATCATTATTTGCCAGTAGCCACTAAACTTTTCCAAAACATGCTTTATCGGGTGTGCAGGCTTTGTTGTACCGTGGTGTAGATAGTGGTCTCTGGAGAAAGATCAGAGATTACAGGCCATCTGGTGCCTTTCTCGACCTCATATTTTCAACAGGAGATGAAATAAGCTTCTTTTTCTTATGGAGGAATAAACCCACCCCCAAGCATAAAAGCAACCTGCCACTTTCCCATCTCCTGGAGAAGGGCCACTGCCATGTTGTGCAACATGAACTTGCCTCCTCACGCACTAGCTTTGAGGTGAGGATGACCTGAGAGCTGTAGCCCCATGTTTCCTGACCAGGCTCTCCAGAAGCAGAGGTGCTGCAAGCAGCACACAAGGGGACCCAGGAGCTGCTGAAGAGAAATCCCACCAGTGGTAAGGTACAGCACTGTAGATCAGTAACCCTGGGTTAGCCTCTGGATTAGCTGGGATGGTGGGAGGCAGTCTGGCAACGGGAACTGGTCTGGTACTGGGCCTTAATCTCATAAATTTGGCGGAAACATGCCTTGGCAGTGTTAGTTTTCTGTGCTATGCTTTTGGATGAGGTCTGAATTCCCCAGACAGGCCAGGTGAGTGTGGCTCCTCTTGGAACTGGTGTGATGTATATACCAGTCATGTAACAGGGTGGAATTCTCTCTCCCGCGCCCCATGCAATCCTGTCCCATGTCCCATCACCAGCATTGGCTCCCCCACCCCAAAAGGCTTTTGCAGGGCTCTGCTTCACACCATACCTCAAGCATAAGCTGCCAGCCAAATAAAACGGAAGACCAGGAGCAGCTTCCAGTCATCCTGACCCATAAACATCCTTGTCCAGGAGCCCAAGCACAGGACTGTGTGTCTCCACGTGGGTGAGCAGTGTGGTCAGGTACAGTTAATCTTTTCAGAGCCCGTGGGCAGAGGATATCTGAATACTTTCATAACATATTGATTTTACAGCAATAAGTTGGGAAAATACCCAGAATTGATTTTAATGTTTTTTGGTTTGGTTTGGTTTTGGGTTGGGATTTTTTATTTATGAGTTACCTCTCATAGCCCACGGTTAAAAGATCCAGCTTTTAGAAGTTATTTGGTGCCTTAAAATTTTGCATTATTTTCAGTAAGACACCCAGCCCAGCAGTTCAAGACATGGGGTGGCATTTCCCTTGCATTTGGGGGTTGTTGGGCTCAGTCCTACTTTCTGGCTTCCCTGGTCTCCTAGCAGTTGGAGCTGGGCAGCTGGGAGTAGGGCAGGAGGATGCTGACCTGCATGATTACTTCTGGGGGGGTCTCTCCAAGCAGTTGGCCACAGCCTATGGTCAGGTGAGGCAGCAGCAAAACCTTTGCTGTTTGGTCTTCATGCACCCGTGAGGCTTTAGGTGAAGATGAAAAAGACAAAAGGGATCAGTCCCTTTTGGAAAGTTATAGATACTGACCTGAGATGTTCCAGATCTCCACATGGGGTGTGTGTGTGTGTGTGTGTGTGTGGGTGTGTGTGTGTTATGGCATCTGGGGCAGAACTGTGCTTTGGTAGGTTCTGTCTTAATGACATCACTACTGTGATGTTGTGACAGAGGCCAGTGAGCAAATGTGTGGCTGTTGCCGTTTTGAGTTTGTGAGCTTTTGGACTTCAACTATATGTGGAGGTAATTTGTAATCTTGGTAAAACTTTCCAAAGCTTCTCCCCTCTCTAGAAGGAAGGGAAGGGTGTTTTACTGTGGGCAAAACTGTTAGCAGCACCTTCTGGCTGTTCTGCCCAAAGTCCCGGGCAGGCTGACGTAAGACACATCGAACGATGGCAAAGCAATTTCCCACTGTCTGATCCTATCAATAGGAGCAATTTTCCTGGAGGGGGTGAAACTCAATTGCTGCAAACAAGGGCTAGTTCTGGTTGTGTGCATGACATGGGCAAGCAGCACCGTGGCTGCAGCCTGGAGTCATTTTCCCTCTTGGTGCAGGCACCGTCTCTTCCTATGTGGTGATAAATGAGGTTGCACCTGTGTGGCACTTTACAGAGGAGCCACTCCTTTGCTCTTCCTTCTCCTTTGGTCCCCAAGGCCCATGTACTTATCATGATGAAGCACCTGTGGTGGGCAGTGGTTATACTGCCTCTGTTGGTAACATGTCCTGGTTTGCACCTCATACCCAAATCTGCCCTAGTTTTCCTCCACATCTATCATTTTTTTCCCCACACTCCCGTGCTTTTGAGGTCAAACGCAGCTGTGCAATAAGGCTTCTCCCTGTAGGAAAGCACTGCCATACAATTGTACTGGGAAGTGGCATAAGCTGCATCAGTATAACTGTACTTATGCTGATTTAAAGTGTCTACCTCAGAGCTTTTATCAGCATAAGCCTCTTAATAAAGAGGGAAGAAGTCATATGAGCTACACCAATGACGTAACTAGACCTAAGGGCACACTGACTTTAAAGTTAGGTTGGTTCAACAGAGTATGTGATTTCAGTTAAATCTTCCAAAGTATGTGAGGATGCTTCTATTTATGTTCCATTCACACTATTTTTAATTTATATTAAGTCCATCAGGATCAAGTCTGAGCTAAGTTGGACACTGTGTTACTTTTCACACTCTTTCTGATGGATTAGAAGCAATAGAACTAAATCTCCCCAGTCCATTCTGACAGCAGTTTCACTGACAGAAAGATGATCAGGTTTTTTAGGTACATTTATCAAAATGCTCTGCAGATATGGGCCCACTTTCATCAACGTGGCTATGTGCACTTATTACCCAAATGGTCTTTAAACTGGAATAATCATGTTTCAAAGTGGGCTGCTCTGGTTTAATTTAGCCTAACTTGTTTTGATTTAGATGGCCAACACTGGTTACTTATGGGTAGGCAAGACCTAAGAGTGGGTAGGTGCTGCTGTTACACAAGTCCTTCCAGAAGTCCTTTTCCCTGCAGAAATGATTGGTGTCCCTGTTATCACTCGCTTCTGATTCCCAGGGCTTTGTGCTCCTTGTTGGTGTGCTGGGCAGGAGGTGCATATCACAGGGACACTGGACACCCAGATTCATTCAGATGCCCCTGTGGCAAGGATGACAGCTGGGAAGATGGGGGCAAGAGGAGATTCTGCCACGCTTAGAATCTGCTCCCAAACCCCACCACGCACACCAGCGGTACATGACCTCTGGGGCGACCTGGGAACCTCAGTGTCCCTGTGCCACCTGGACCCCAGGCATTCTTGCACTCTGGGGACTCCGGCCTTTGGAGCATCTCTGGAGAAAGTTGAAAGCCCGCAGGCAGGTGCCTTATTCTCACCAGTGCTTAGAGACCAACCAGCAATCAGCTCGAGAGCTCTCCGGCAGCTGCTGGGAGGCGGGCGCTGGTAATTAAACCTCACGCCTTGGAAGGGCAGCTCAGGTCTGGCTTTGCCCGGCAGGAAACTGAGTTTGTGTCATGGTGAGATGCTGTAGGTGTCAGCCCCATCAGATGATGGGCTGGGCTACCCACGGGTGTGGGCCATCCTCAAGCACAGCCTCCAGCTGTGCTGCGGCTGGGGAAGCAGATGTGAGGGTGCAGAGGGCTCAGCTTTCACTGTGCTTCAGTTGTCAACAGAAGCCACAGACGTGCTACACCATGTGAAGCAGCGTGTTTCTCTTCTCTCAGAAGCTTCCACATGTACAGCCCTACTTATTTCAATCAAATGGAAAAAATGGTCATACAGCTAGCTGAATTCTAGCCACACGAACTGGAGGTACAGGCTCTTAACTGAAAGAAAGAGTAGGGAAAACGCCATTATGACCCCTTTGAATGCATGGATTTTATTTTAGTGGCCTTTTCTTTCTCTTCTGCCTAATATTCCCTCTTCTCCCATAAGACACCCCAGGACTTGTCAGATTGATCTTCTTCATTTTCTGCCGGGGGATGCTTGGTCCTTCAGGTCTTCCTTGCTGACTGAAAGGTCAGTGCTGGTAAATATTTAGCAGAGGAAGTTTTTCTCCCAGGTGTTTCTCAACCACATGAGTTAAGGTGAGGTGCAACAGGACAAACAACAGAAAAAACACTGAGCTTAACAGAACTTGGCTGTTTCACCATTGACAAAGTCTTACTGCCAGTATACCCAGCGACATTATCTCACTAGTTCTCCCTGTCTCCAGAGTATTCCAGGGGAAAAAGATGAATAGATGAGCCCTGAACAAAAGCGTTCCAACCCAATCTATTTTTCTTTTGCAGGTCACTTTTAATCTCCTCAAGGGGTGGAAATTCCTTTTCTTGTATTTATTTTCAGCTTTGTTCTTGCCATATTTCTTTTACATTTTTTATTCCTTCACCATGTTCTGTTTTGTTTGTGCTGCTGGCAGCAGGAGTGATTTAAAAACGCCCAGTCTTTGAAATAAGTCATCTCCAGATGAAATTGCTCCCAAGGGCTCCTAGCAGCTGCAGGGGCAAGCAGCATAAATGTAGATTTAATAGCAGTGGCTGAAGGTAATTGTAAATAAAAGTACTATCTGTGAAAAGTATTGGACAAGTTTCCAGGGAAAGGATATTTCATAGAAGCTGTGTGCCCCAGCAACATGGCTGGCAGCCTGTGGAGGGCTATAAACATATGGGGCAAGACATTTCCCTATGCCCTAGGACTGGCTCATCCCAGCTTGACTGGGAGTGGTTACACAGGGTGCCCAAGATCAGGAGAAGCTGAATTTCTTTCCTGGAGAGAAGAGGCCAGTGAGGCTGGCAGGTGATTATATTACTGGGTATTAACAATCCAGCCACTGGTGGCAAAGCAACCCTAGACCCCATCCGAGGACTCTTCAATGGGCCCCCTATGTTGGGAGTCATGTAGAGTACCAGTGGGTAGAAGCTGGCAGGATTGAACACAAGGAATTGTCCTGCTTTACCTACCCTGGTCTTACACATTTTCCCTGTCTATTCCCTACGGACTACCATTTGAGGGAGGATGGCTGGGGTGGCAGGAGGCAGACCAGACTTGAGCTCTGAGCCTACTCAGGGAGGAAGGAGGCTGGCCAGCTTGGCCCCCACTGCAGGTTGATGGGATCACTGAGGTTGCAGAGGAGAAGACCACGCCTTAGACTGGGCTCAAAAAAAGCAGAGAAGATCATGCCTTAGACTGGGCTCAAAAAAGCAATATCTGAGAGCCCTGCTGTGCTGGCCATCTTTGCTTCCCTAGTGGTGGACTTAGTGGGCTTAGTCAGAGCCAGGCAGCCTTGTGTCTCATAACAGCCCTTTTCAATGAGTGCAGCCCTATTCCTCTTTGCAAATTATCCTCAAGTGATTATACTGCCACTTATTTTACAATGATTGTGTCAATGATTTTTGCAAATGAATTTTAAACCAAGAGATGTCTAGCCTGATTATTTGGCTGCTTTCACCACTGTCATCGTGTCCAATAGCTGTTATTCAGAAAACGCTCTTTGTACTTGTGTTTACTCACACAGATTATATGGTGGGGTTGGGCTCTTCTGCTGGATACTTCCCAAGCCACCAAAAGCTTTGGAAGTGGCAGCCCAAACGCTTCAAATGCAAATACTGAAGCCAGCGAGTATTTTTCTGAGTATCTGCCAAGATCCCATTTTCTGAGAACACACTGGTGAATCAAAATTTAGTCTCCTGAATGTTTATGGACAACAACCAAGAGAGCATCTCCAAATCCCATCTTTTCAAACAAATTCTGCTTCTCTTCTAAGGCATGTTCCCAAATCCATTTGGGCTTACTAATCCATGTGTAGTTCTTGCCAAGTATGAAATATCCATGGAGTCTCTTCTTGTCTTGGTCCCATTTCCTTTTATCTGGAAAAGAAGGTGATGCTCAGACTGATTCTGAGAGACATTCTTGCTCTCCAGTGCCTTTGATACTCACTGCCTGATTCTGCCTCTAACTCACACAATAAATGTGATACAGAAAACACTCATTGCTTTCAAATTCAGTTTTTATCCCTTCAGTGGAAATGTCTGCTTTCTGGCCTGTTTTCTCTCCAGACCAGAAGTGCATGAGGTGGGGAGATGGTTTGCCGTGCTTTCAGTAAAGCATGTGCTTCCTATGGTAACTGGTGTTTCCAGTTGACCCACTGCAATTCTCAGGTGTTCCTCAGCCTGGACTGTGTGCAGAACTGTGAAAACACATGTAACAGGCTGGTTCCCTCGGGCCTGAGATCTGCAGCTACCCGCAAACAAACTGCTGCTGTCTCTCCCTGTCCTTTTATTTTAGGAGGTGTCACATCAGCAACTGGGCTTGAGGAGAGATTGAAGACCAAGAGGGAACAGTGATGGATAGGCTAATGCCAGGCTCAGAAAAGTGTGAGTTACAATATCTTGGTACCTGAAGTTTCATTCATTGTGACAAAAGGAGGCCAGGGTCTTTGCTTCTGGCTCCTCACTGAAACTACCTGCAGGTTTCTGCTCTAATTTGGTTGGTTTGGCCAAAGCAAATCTGACTTGGTAACACAGCATTACATTCAAAAAACCCTTTCCTGGCTTGGGCCCCTTGGCAACCACAAAGAAAGCTGGGCAGACAAGGGAGAACTTAGCCTCCTACATGGTCCAGCATATCCAGGGCTGTGCCTGCACACTTCCCAGGGGACATGGGAGGCATACCTCTGCCAATTCTGCTTTCACCAAGAGTTGGGATTCGCAGAAACACAGAACGGTCTGGATTGAAAGCGACCTTAGTTCTAACATCTAGTTCCAACCCCCCTGCCACAGAAAAAGCTTTCCAGGCTTGGGACTCATCTGGCAGCAATTCCAGCAGTGCTCCATGGCACAACAGGCAGTAATGGTTTCCCTGTTCTGCACTGCATGCTCCCTGTCCTTGCAGGTCTGACCAGTGCAGGCTGTGCTCACTTGAAGAGACACAGAATGAGGTTTCCAGGGAGCAAGGGCAGCACAGCATTTTCACTGGCTGTTTTTTTATCCCAGACATGAGTCTAAAAGAAAGATTTCTGAGACAGACACAGTTTACTTCTCTTTTGACTTTATTAGATGATAAATAAGAGGTTTTTAAGCTCACAGAGTGGTGTGGGGAACACAAGGCTCCCTGGAAGAGGAGAGGGATCAGGGTGCTCTGTAAGACCCACTCTCAGAAGGGAATACCACTCACTGCATTTGCTTCAGCTCAGAGAAGATGCCTGTTTGTCAGGATGCCTTCAGACTGTGTGCAATTCTCCCACTCAGCTCTCAACCCACCCTGGGTTTACCCAGTGAAAATAGTTTCCTTTCTCCATTTTCCCTCTCTCCAGCCTTGCCAACCTTCCTGGCACCAGTGTCTTTCTCCTTTAATGTCCAAAATAACCTGGTGGGAGTCTTACTGCCTCCTCTGTGTTCCTCTAGGGACCACTTAACCTGAAATGTGTTCCTTAAGCATAGCCTGTTGACAAGATATTAGCACAGATGTAGATGGGACCATGAGCAGCAACCCCAACGACGCTGTAAGGCAGCATGTTTTCCCTCCCATCCATATGAGCTAAGAGCTTTGGCAGATGAACTCTGTAGGGTTTAGCTGTGCTGGGTTATGGTGTGACTGCCTGCTCTAAGGGGATGGAGGGACTTTTAAAGAAAGTGAGCTCTGATAACAAGGAATAAAAAGTGTGGTACTGCCATGGTACCCTCAGCCCACCTGAGCATCCAGGGAGCTGGTGCAATGCCACGAGGTGGGTGTAACAAGCCCTTGTACATGTGGGGGAGGGTATGGGAGGAATCCAGGTCACCACGTTGTCTCCATAGCACTGAAAGCTATATGTACTTGTCCTTAATTTAAGTATCCCTAGCTCTGCTTTCACACAAAGACAGGAGCTCGTGAAGTGCAAAGGTGTAATTTTCACTGGCAATCTCTGGGGAGAATTATACTTTGATTCACTTGGGCTCCTTCCCCTGTCCCTCTGTCAATGCTGCCCCTAATGAGATGATGCTCACAGAGCCGGCAGCTCCCTCGTGTTGCTTTTGAGAGCAACTTCTCTGTACTCCCAGTGGATTCAAATTGTCTTGGGCCTCAGAAAGAAAAAGGAAAGGGAAATAAAGGTCCCACACAACCCCTTTTAGAGACAATGATAGGATTTATGGTCATTCACATGTGGCTCCTTTCCTTGGCTGATGGATGGTACTGGATAACTTCAAATGAGAAGTATCCCTCTTCCTGTGGCTGCCCCTTCCACCCCAGAGCCTGACCCACAGCCAGTAATACACCTGATCGGTGACACCACAGTGTTCTTTGCGGCTGTACTTCCTAAACCCTGCCTGCCCTGTTCCCCTTTCCCAGGCCTGCACTGTTGCAAGCCTGGCCTTGGGCTGTGTGAAAGCAAGAGAAGCTCATGGGCAGAGAGACCCAAGCTTCCTTCTGCTGCATCCTCTGCATGGATGCAGCCAGCCCTGCTGCAGAGAATGATGGAGACCACTGTCCAAATACAAACACTGAAGGTAAGAGGTGCACACAGCACCTGCAGCGTGGACTCTTAAGTACTGCTGCAGCCATCCTTGCAGGAGCTGCTGCAGCAACAGGGGTGCAACCAACCCCTTTTAACCCACTCACCTGCTGACTCCCCCTTTCTTTGGCTCCAGGCCCTTTGTCCGTGCCTCTGCCCTCCCTCCCGCCCATGCCCTTGGAGCCTGTGTGATTTTCCAATGGCTGTGGGTCCCCCACCCCCACCCCCGCGACATGCAGGGTGTTGATTTGACTGGACGTGAGCTCAAAGCTCATTAAGGGCTCATCAATATGGGCACTGAGGAGCTGTGTGGGGTGAGGCAGGGGGAGAAGGGCCCTGAGGCAGGAGGGGCTCATAGCTCCGCTCTGTGTGTGGGAGCAGGTCAGTGTGTGCATCCCTGGGCTGGTGTCTCCGTGAGCAGCTCTGCGCACTCCAAGGACCCGCCACTGGCTGGCACCGAGAGGACCCTGGGACACCACTGGGACAGCAGTGTCTGGTCTTGGAGGTATGAGCACTGGGGTCATGGAAGGGAACATTGCAGCAGCGGTGGGGATGCCCATATGAGCATCTCTAGGGAAGAGCTGCTACAGGTGCTGAGCTCTCTTCCATCCACGCTGAGTTGGATGGGGCTGAAGGGTGCAGCACCCTGAGGACAAGGCAGGATGTAGGATGGCTTCTGCCTTCCAAAAGGCGTTGGAAAGGTGAGTAAATTGGAGCAGATGTGCCTGCCTGGTGCTCAGCTGGGGCAGTGTGATGTGGGCATGCTGCCCAAAGCAAGAGCAGGTGTTGTCTGTGCTTTACCCACAGCTGCAGCACTGCTATGCCTAAATTTCTTCTGTCGGTTGCCATTGCCATTGCAATGTCCCTTTGGTTGAGAAAGACACCAGTTGCTGGGAAGGCAGCATTTTTCCCATCTGTCACTACCATGCAGAGCTAACTGGATTCCCCTTGGTGTTAACAGGCAGGTGCAGCAACCAACCTCCAAAACCTCCTTACTATGAGCAAAATCCCAGTCTGGGGAGGCTGTTCCTGCTTCAACGGAGAAGTGGGGCAGGAGCCATCAATCCCCACATGCTGCAGTAGGGGTGGCTGGGGAGGACCTGCAGGTCACTTCCCTGCTGGGTGAGCAGACCCCTGTTCCTATTCAGGGAGCTGATGCTACCAGGCTGAGCGAAGGGAAAGGTGACAGTCCCAGAACATCACCTGAAAGTGGAAGTGGGACCTCAAATATTGAAAAGCTTCTTACATTGCCTGTGGGCTGGGGAGAGATGTAGTGAGCACAAATGATGGCTCAGTAAGGATGCTATATGAGGACTTAGGTGAAAACCCAGTTTCCCTGGGGAGGGTCTCCAGCGGGTAGGACTCAGAGGATGGGTTAGGTGGTATGCATACAACAGGCATGGATGGGTTCAGCTGCCCCTCCCCTGGGGCTGGGACAGCCCTTCCCAGCCTAATGCACTACAGCCCCAAGGATCAACTCGAAATACAGTGTTTCAGGCTCTTGGCACCCCTTTGTAGAGGTCCTGCAAGCTCTGGTGGTCTGTGGCAGTGGAGTTCAGCTGTACAGCTGAACTGTACAGCTCCTGAGGTGTTTCTGGGGACTGTGCTTGTACCTTTCCTTACTATCTGATCCTGGAGGAGGTGACTCACTCCCTACATGAAGGCCTCCCCATCTCACCTCTGTCTTCTGGTCAAACTCGTCCACATACCTCCTCTCTCCCCTCTTACCATCACCCTGCTCCCCATCTCCTGTGAGTTCTTCTTGGAGCTGCAGCATGGATACCAAAGGCTCCTCAATTTGCTGGCAACCTTACTGTGATTCTGCCAGCACCTGGTGGAGACCTCCAGCACATTTAATTTCAGTTCTCCTCCCTCTGTGAGAAGCTCTGCGACGGTTTGAGATTTTGTTGAGAGAACAAAAGTCAGGCTGAAGACCTGCAGCTGGAAATGTGTTTCCTTCTGAAGAAACTTAATGGACACAAAAAACAAGGAACCAATGTCCTTATACCAGGGTGGATGTCTCCACAACACTGGGTCCTGTTTACTGGGGATAAAGCAAGTGAGTGCCATACCTGCCCCTGTGGAGATGCTTGTGAAGTAAAGGTTGTTCCTGGTCCCAGAGGGTCAGGGTCTGCAGCCTGGTATGCACTGGCTGTGTGAGATGTGGCTCTGGCCTCCAGCCAAGGCAACAGGGGCAACAGCCTTTCCTTGATCTGCCTTATCTCCTGATATCCTGGTTCCTGGAGGAACAGCTGCTCCTTCTGCACTGCTGTATCAAGCTTAGCCCAAGAAGTGGGGAGAGGAGAAGATCTGAATGTTTAAGTAGTAGGGACAATAATGTCCAGCTAGTTGCAGGTTGATCCTAGACAGCAGGGGATGGTGCTTTTACAGGGTAATGAGCACATTTTCTGGGCCATTTCAAGGGAAACCTCAGCCAAGGGGCTGGAGGCTAGCAATGCTGCTGCATGGTTCCTGCAGAGGCAGCTGGCTCTGCTGTTCTCTATTTTCCACCCCAAAAAAGCACATGAACAAAGGGAGCCTTGCGGCAGCCTCAGGACTCTGGAGCACAATTACCTCTCTGGTTTCATGGAGAAGGAGAACAAATAATTTGGCATCTGAAAGTGGACACAGATTTTCTCTTTGGCTTGGCTACGCTGCAGCAGGAAAACAATGTTATGCTCTGTGTGCTGAAGCTCTAGTCTTTCTCAGAGCGGAATTACATGTGCCAGAGTGGTGACGGGCATTTTCACAGGTGCCATGTTCTGAATGAGGTGCTCGGTAGCTGCTGTGACCTTGGTCACAGTGAAGGTCATATCTTTCCATTACATGACTAATTTTGTTCAATTTGCTCTGTTCAATGACTTTATAAAAAAAACGCCCAAACCCCCCAAACCTAAAAAAAAAAAAAATCCCACAGCATACCAAGGCAAATACAGTAAATAAGCACTGACATTACTTGCAGCATCTCTGGAGGTACATCAAATCCAGCTCTCTGTGTATGAAGTTATAATTTCTTCACCCTCACATGTCTCATAGCCACACCTTTTGCACAGTTCTAGTGAGTCCTGTCAAGTTTACCCCTGTGAGGGCCGTGGTCTCACTGAGGATGTTGCTGCAGATCAGGATTTGTGCTAAAATCTTAGCTCTGAGCAGAGCTTTGGTAAGGTAGTGGCCATTGTAAGCAATAACTCAGGCTGCATCAGCTGTGCTGTGACAGTGCAGCCTCTCTGGGGGAAAGGGACAAGAGCCCAGCAGGGATGCCTGCCCACATCATGGTGCCAGTGCCTGTACACCATGCTGGGCTGTCATGAAAGGGCACAGGAGGCACAAGGCAAGTAAGAAATCTGAAATTGCTCTCTCTGTGTTCATTTCTAGGTATTTCTGTCCCAGTGATGTTCTCACTGAAGGCACTGGGAAGGTTACTTCCATTAGCCTCCCTGGAGTGGGGTTGTGCCTTAGCAAGGAACAAATCAGGTAGAGGAGGCCAGTGAATGTTATTCTGGGTTGTGTGTACAAAAAAAAAGTGGAGAAATATGTGCAAAACAGCAGCTTCTGTTAGAAGAAGAAATAGTGAGTTTGGGATTTTTTTTTTGGCTCAGCAGAACTAATGATACCTGATTTTGTCATCATAATGTCCTTTCATACCTCCACCTCTGATGACAGTTCCCTTATGGCACTGTTTACTGCCTTTCTAGTCCCCCACACTACCCCATCCTCAGGTCTTCTGCTTGTCTCCCATGTCTCCAGGCTGTCTCCTGCCTCCCTCCTCCCTGGCTCTGAGCACGCTGCCTGGCTCGTGCCTGATGCACAGCAGGGCGCTCTGGGGATCTCCCCACTGCCCTTCCTCTGGAGGAGCACCAACCTGAGGCTCTTCTCTCTCCCCATTCCCTACTTCTTGAGGAGCTTGATGTCTTTGATGGTTGTGCTCCTTTTTCGAGCATGGTTGATACTCATCAGTGCACTCAAAAAGTGACTGGGAACAGACAGATGGGTCTTTGTAGAAGAAAGCTGGGCTAAAAATGTCCATGTTGCTTCAGGCAGGGCAAAAGAATAATGTAGCAAAGCTGTATAAACTACCAACATCATGAAACTGGCATCCCAGCGTGACAGCTTGCACTACATAAGAAAGGGGAAACGCTTTTAAATTTAATCAGCACATTTAAAATGAGCAGAAATAGGCCTTTAATCTTTCTAATGTGGTACTTTTGCTGAGGAGGATGGAGACAGGGATGCCTTTAAGCCACTTGTCTGTCTTTCCCAATCTGGAAGCCTGCAGTGTGCTCCAAGACTGCCATGAAGGGAGCAGGATGTGGCCTGGCCTTGATCCTCTTGCTACTGTGGTGGTTTGCGCTGAATCAGGACAGTATGCTGCTTGCAGCAGCCAAGCAAGAGTCCTGCCGCCTCTCTGCTTCCTGGGGAAGCTTCTGAGGGGCTAGGATGAGCTTCAAATGAGAGCACTAAAATGGTTCAGAGGCTGTATAATTTGTATTGTTCAAAAAGGGCACAAAACCCTGCTTTCCTTAGGGACAACGTAAGGCGGCCCCAGGCACCCAGGTGAGAGCAGCAGCGGTGAGTGAAGCACGACCTGTGGCCAGAAGCAGGATCTGAGCCCACTTCCCCTGAGGGATGAGGAGCCAGAGGAGATTCAAGTGGGCATCTGGAGACAGGGAGGGCATTGGAATAGCTGACCCCATTCCTCCTACATGGAAGGTACTCCTTGGCAAAGAGACTGCATAGCAGGATGCAGCCAGCACCAGAAGCTCAGCAGTTCTTCACCTGTTTTTTCATGGCTTTGAGGGACTGCCACAGCCCTCCTGAGACCAAGGCTGGGGGCTGCAAGATGTATTCTGACCTCATGCAGATGTCCTGTTCATTTAATGGTTTATGAAATCTGGCTCATGCTCCAGTTACCTCCTCTGCTCATCTGGATAGGGTTCTAGTGCGGTGCCAATCCCACCTGCCACATTATTAGGAGTGATGTGGGTGACCCCAGGCTGCTGGTGGAAGAGGGACATTGGGCAGAAGCTGCAGGTCAGACCTGGGCATCAACAGCCTAGATCTTATGCAAGAGGGTGTAAAACAGGGTGGACGTGGAGGCCACCCAGCAGCTCCATCACCCAGTAGAATGGATTTACTTTCTTCTCACGTCCTCTGTGAGTGCTGACTTCTCCTGTAACCAAGAAATTGCCTGTCTTCTGGGGAAGCTGAAAGGTTGGGTGACTGCAGTGATTGCCTCTTGGGCAGAACACAGAGAGGGCTGTGAAACACAGGTCTGACTCAGCTGGACAGGACAGCAATGCTCCAGCCCTGAGTGGCTTCCACGTGGGGCCAGCACCTTGCCAGCATCCTCAGGCTCCCAGGGAGGGCTTTTCCCCAGACCCTCCAGCTTTCTTGGATGTGGGAAGCTCAAGCATATGTTGCTGCTGTAGCAAGTAGAAAATCAACCAAGAGTCTGCCGTGCCCTGATCGGCTGGTCACAGTGCTAAACAAGACGCAAGAGCCTCAGGGCTACTTGGCTGTCATTAAAATGGTGAGGATGGAAGGAAAAGTCTAATTGACTGAACAACAGCCAGCACTGTGTAATTAAACTAATTGTGGCTCTACCTGCGTGGGTCAGAAGTGATTTGTGTGGCTGTTAAAGCACTGACGAATAAGAGGTGGGAATGTGTGTGAAAGTATTTCTTACACACGTTCCCATAGGTCATTTTGCTGTTTCAGTTCGGGCAATTTTATGCCCTTGAAATTTTTGGTTTCTGTCAAATTTGAGGAGATTGTTCATATTTCATGCTGAAGCAGGGGAAAGTAAAAAGGTCACTGTTGTTAGCAGTTTCAGGTGGCAGCGTTTCAAGTGGAGGTAATACTTTTTCAGTGATATTTTCCTATTTGAAGCAAAATCCCTCAAAAAAGAGGAGGGGAAGGACTGTTTGCCAGAATGTGTTTCAGCTTGGCTCTGCACCCACTGGGGACACTGGCAATTGTTTTTATTGACTTGAGGAGGAGAAGGCCAGGCCTTCTGCACAGCTCAGTGAAACACAACTCGCTCCTTTGCTGCCAGGGATTTATGGTGCTAGCTTTCACTGATTGCTTTGGAAGTCCTGGCTTCAGAATATGGGGTATTTGGAAGAAGCCAAATGAGAAACCTGCTGTAGTGTCATGTTTGAACTCTTTGACCTTGTTTTCAAGTCCTTGTGAAGCAGAACCCACCTCCAGCTTGTAGCTCTGCTCTTATTGATTATCATTTTGAGTCCTTCAGGCATTTTTTGCTGTGCCCAAAGCGCCGTGTGCTTTTCAGAATGAATAATCTGACATGACAGCTGCTGAACTGACTCTGCTCTCTCTAGGCTGTCAGCACAGGACAGAGCCCTGTGCTTGTGCTGGAGAAGTAGATAAGTGGAGGGGCTGGTGCATTTTGTCGCAATAGAACCACTTGTGTAGCGTGCGAGCTGGTGTCTAAACATAGGAGTCAAACTTAGCCTGGAGCAAGTGACGCCTGGACTTTTCCTGGTCAGGGCTACATGTCTGGGGAAGGACATGGCACAGCCAGGCTGTGGGACATGGATAAGCTCTTCTGCCCTAATCATCCATCACTGTAGGAGACAGAATAGTAGGTGGGATGAATCTTCGGTGGGTCCTCTTGACTGTTTTTCAGTTTCTTGACTTTGGAGAAACCTCTATAAATCTAGCTTATTCTTTCTGAGCTGGAGATGAAGGACCTCACTTCTCAGGTAAGAAGAAATTCCCAGTATGGTCTGCTGCTCCTCTATCATCCTACCCCAAGAATATGAAATACGAGGTGTGATTATCTGGTTGCAGCATCTCTCCAGAATTGTGGCAATAGGAACACAGAAAAGAGCACAGGATATATACATACTTTCTTAAGATAGCAGCTTACCTACTGTTTTTTGTCTCAGGAAGAAAAAAGTCAAAATGGCCTCTGCTGAGTCTAATTTGTTATGTCTCCAGGCATAGCTAATTATCCTAACTTAGCCCAGCTCTGAATTCTTCCCAGGGGTTTTGGTGCTATTTCTTCTGTTTTGATTTATAAATTGTCTTTATTTTACTTTCCTCCTACATGTTCTGTATAATCCTTTTGCTCCCTGCCTTACCTCAGTAAGGAGCCAGGAGCTGGTGTGACAGTGGTATCACAAGGTGTAGGACAGAAATGGGATCTGTTAACCAAAGCCTTTGCTCTGGGTGTTGTGCAATACTTCTGGCATCTGTCTCATGGGCTCTGTGAAATGGCCTCTTCTCCCCAGAGAGCATTTTCATGCTGTCTCTTACTGCTGGGCTTACCTGCAACCATCCTTGGGCTAGAAGAGTTGGAAGGCTCGGTGTGGGCTCCATAGCTCAGAGGGTTTGGTTACAGCCTTCATCCCACAGCAAAGAGATTTCTGGCTTCTCCACTGACTTACCAGAATGAATTAGAGCGTGGTTTGTTGGTTGTTTTTTTCTCTTTTTTTCTGGTTTAGCCATTCCCTTCACAGTTGATACAGTTTTCCTGACTTCAGTGATGAATTCTGTGGGGGAAGAAAATCCATCTGCTGTAATCATGGGGTGCCCATTGTAGTAAGCAGGAGTCAATACTGACACTGAGCTTGGACTTGGGAGACCATCTCTGTCCAGGACACTTCAGAAACTCTAATTATTGAGTCCCCCAAGCAACCCATGGGACAAATGGGTACTGTTTGCTTAGGAGACTGTCGAGAGTAAGAAGCTCAAGCAAGGCCAGCTTTTACTGCTAGAGCAGGACATATCTTCATAGCATTGCTGTGTTTTAGGTTATATCCACTTGTTTTTTCTTTTTTTTTTCCCCCTTTCTTCTTCTCCCTTTTTTTTTTTTTTTTTTTTTTTTTTTTTTTGGGGGGGGGGGGGACGTTGGGGTGGTGGTGGTTCTTGGGTTGTTTTTTTTGTTTGGTTGGTTGGTTTGGTTTTGGTGGGTTTTTTTTTGTTGTTTTTGTTTTCAAATGTGTGTATCTGGGAATGTTTTTGTCAACAGACTTCTCTGGGAGACTGTAGTACTGGTCCCACTCAAGGTCCCTGGTAGAGGATTAAAAATGGGCTGAAACGTGTATGAGAGCCAACACCACACTGTGGTCCCGTCTTTTGCTCTGGCTGAGGGCAGATGCTGAGGGGAGAGGATACAAACAGGAAAAGTAGGGAGTGTTCTTTCCTTGGAAAAGTCCTTCAACCTCCTCCAGTAACTTACAGCTCAGGGCTTTCCTGAACTTCAGGGGTAGATCCTGGTGGATTTTCCTTACATTATTTTTCCCCTTAATTTCCTTTTTGAAGTCATGTAAACTCAGCCTCCATCATGTTCTGCAGTGGGGAGTTTTGCTCTATAGCTGCACATTTTGTGAAATATACCCTTTGGCTCTTTTTAAACCTACCTCCCACTGTCTTGGTTTGATCTCCCATGGTTCTTATGTCAGAAATGGTGAAAACTCATATTCTGTGACACTGATACATTATAGGCCCCTGTCAGTTACCTCGTCCACAGGACAATGGATTCTATCTCTTTTAGCCTCTCTTGATGTGGAAGATGCTCCACACTTTTAAGCATCCTTTTGTCTCTTCTCCATGCATTTTTCTGACTTTGCAACAGCTTCTGCAACAGAAAAGGAGAACTGCACTTAGTTTTCAAGACACGAGTGCAATATTGTTTTAGACACAGGTGTAATAACACAGCCTGCTCTCACTCTGTTTCCCAATTGTTTTGTTGTGATGGTTGTGATGTGCTCCTTAGGGCACACCCTCTCTCAGATGCCTCTGTGGCTGGTGCACTCAGTTTTGGGCCCCAGACCTGGGAGATGGCACCTCCACCATGCCCCTCTCCATTGTCACGCAGACATGCCAGATATATCTCTCCTCCTGGACTGCTCTGTGGTGGGACACGCACAGGCTGTGATTTCTCTGCATGTGTACCGGTCTGGGAGCTTTTCCTACGGAGCACTGGGATGAGAAGGAGATAGGATGAGAGCTGAGGTGTTTGTTATGTGCTGGTAACAGCCAGGTCTGAGTCTGTTGTTAGCAGTCTCTCTGGGCACAACTCCTCAGAAGGGCAGCTTCGAGCAAGGCGAAATTATCCTCCTTCTCTCCGGGGAAAGCAGGGAGGCATGGATAGGCTGCACTGATGTGCACCAGTCTACCCAGTGAGTCCGCCTCAGACCCAGCAAGACCCTCCCCTAAGTCCACTACAGTGACACAGGATTCTTTCTCTCCTTTCTCTCAGGAGCTCTGCCCAGTGCTTCCCATTTCGCCCGTGCTCGGCCAAGGCAGAAGCTGTCCCTATTGCTCCTCCAGCCCCTCAGCAAGAGTGGCCACACACCTGAGTCACCATGGGCAAGATGGACAACCCCTCTGTGGAGCTGAACTCTCCCTCCGAGGTGAAGCAGGCAGCCCTGGAGGAGCCAGAGCCCGTCACCCCTGAGGTTGTGAGCAACAAGAAGAAGAAGAAGAAGGAGATCCCAGACAGAGGTTCCTGGAAGGGGAAATTTGACTTCTTGCTGTCCTGTGTGGGCTACGCTATCGGTCTGGGCAACGTCTGGCGCTTCCCTTATCTCTGTGGCAAGAATGGAGGAGGTAAGAGAAACACACCATGCCTGCACTCATCCCTGAACAGCCTTGTCCTTGAACAGGCTTTGGTTTGGTGTGTCTGGGTTGATCCTCCAGCTGAGAGCTCTCCCTCATGATGTGAGTTATTAACTTGTCAGGAAACTAGTTCTCAGGTCTGTGGGCTTTACTAGCAAGCACAAGCTGGGAAGAAGCAATCCAAAGAAATGAAACAAGAAGTTTGAGTTCTGTTAAGCTTTTGCAGTCCAAATTTGCAGGGCTACAGAAAAGACTGTCCTTATTTATTTAAAAGGAGGACTATGCAGCTAGGCACCCAGCTGGATGCTGGGTTGCTCCCAGGGAAACCTGCTAATGGTGGGGTTCTTCTCAGTCCCGTGTATTCTCAAGGGATAACAGTTTTACATGTGAGTTTGGGTCACATGTCTGAGGAGTTCTGACCAGAAGCTTTGCATGGACCACAGCAGGGCTACGTAGATGTATCTACAAACATGTGTATTTATATACACATACACACAATGACGTGTCATTATCCATGGAAGGAAACGAGCTTTGACTTACTAGAGTACTGTGAGAAAGGTCACAGTTATTATCTCCATTCTAAGGTCAGGAAAATAGAGGCCATAAGACAGAAGGCAGCTGGCAAAGGATGCAAATCCTACTTACAGTGGGATGCAGCTGGTAGCAGTGCCCTCTTCTGCAGACAGCTAACACCAGCTACTTTTTTTTCTCTATATTATTGCACCAGTACATCTATTCCTTACCAGTCATCTGCTGAGGCTTTACCAAACCATTGGAAGGCTAAAGAAAGGCAGGCAGATGGCGAAACACTGCTGGGCTAGAAATCAAGAAATCTGGGACATCAGCTCCTTGTCCAGCTACAGACTTTCTGCATGTCTTGGATCCAGTCAGAAAATAAACTTCTGTGCCTCAGTTCCCCTCTAAAATAATGCTATTTCTTCAGCCTTGCCAGGTAGATACTTTTTGAGGGGATAGTATAGTCTGGTGTTAGTAGAACAGAGGCTCTTTCTTCTCCTCACTCCATGCCCAGCTCTCCCATTTTTTGTGTCTATTACTAAAATAACCTTCCTCCCCCACCTTGAAGAGCTGCTCACCTTTTTGAACCATTTCTCAGACTTCCCACACAAGTCCAAATCCCTTTTCCTCCCCTTTAAGGCTGTATATATAATTTTAGTATCACCTGCTAGTCTTCCCACATGGCTCTTTGCTTCCCTCTTAGCTCTTCCCTGCCCATAGTCCCTGTCCTTGGGGCCACTTTCATTCATGCTGCTCTGAGGGTCTCTTCTCATGCTTCTTCTCCACATCTCTTTTATTTTCCTTTTGCCTTTGGTTCTCATAACTCAAATCCACTTCTGCTGTCCATGTTGTAGGTGGTGTAGGATGCTCTTCTCCTCCAACCCTGGAAAAGAGGAGAAGGGTCTAGCTCCCTGAAGCAGTCTGTCCATGTAACTCCATGGCATTTAAGGGTACCTTGGCTCTTTCTCTGAAGCATGTGGAGTGAGTTCCAGCAGGAGATCAGACATTTATCAGTTTTGACAAGAAGATTTTAATGGAGTATGTTGTTTTCATAGAATCGTAGAATCATAGGATGGTTCGGGTTGGAAGGGATCTTAATGATCATAGAATCATAAGTTGGAAGGGACCTTAAAAATCATATAGTTCCCACCTACAAGTGGGGACAACTTTCCCCAGACCATGTTGCTCAAAGACACATCCAACCTGGCCTTGAACACTTCTAGGGATGGGACATCCACATCTTCTTTGGGTTTTGTGCAGAGACATAAATATGCAGCTGAGCTGAGTGAGGTTTATGGGATCCAGCCAGACCTTCCTAGGGGAACCTGTGCCACCAACGCCAGAGCCACGGTGTGGGTTTGTCATCTTTATCTAGTCACACTCTGGCACCTGATTGCCAGCTCTCCTCACACAACATCAGCCCCGTGGCTAAGTCCCAGCGCCAGCCAGTATCTGCCCTGTGGCTGCTGCATCATCTCAAATCTCACACTGGATCTGTGATGCCCACGGCTGTCTCCTCACACATAAAGGTGGGGATGACAATACCTATAATTAGATGAAGGGTGTTGTGAAGGTAAAATCAGCCCTATTTATAAAATCAGCCGAGAACCTAGGACAGAGGGTGCTGTGGAGGTGTGGAGCACTATTATTAGCACGAGCAATGGCACGCAGGGTGATCTCTGCCCCGGCAGCCGCAGGCATGCAAGAGGGACCAGCCGGCTGCGAGCAGGAACGCCGGACAGATGAAAGGCAGGGATTGGTACCTGGCCCCTCCCAAACACCCTGCCTCGCCTGCCCCTTCGTGCCGCCCGTGGCACTCCGGATCCCTCATTCCTCTCCCCCCTGGCAGGCCTGGCTGTTCGCAGGCACGACTGTTCCCGCAGCCGGCAATAATGAGCGGCAAGTGGAGGCTGCCGATGCTGGAGACGGGCGGGAGAGCTGACGCACGAAAGCGTCACCGGGAGCCGATGCGAGGCAGGGTCGCACAGCATCTGATGCGCAATCGGGTGGGCACCGCCTTGGCTCTGCCCCGACGGAGGCGCCTCCGGAGCAGAGCAGACTGTGGGTGGGACTCTAATTTTAGCGCCCCGCATGTGCGCTGCTCAGAGCGCGGTCGTGTGGGCTGCTTCCATTACGCACAGGCAAATTGAACTGAATGGAAATATTGTCGTCTCACTTACCGCTGTCACGTTGCATCGGCTCACGGCTGGTTTGCTCGGCGCAGGGAGCCCAGGGCACGGCAGCCCAGCGCAGGGCCCGTCCGCTGCGGGGGGCAGGCTTCTCCCAAACTGCTGCCTGGGCTCCCTGCTGGCTCTGCACACAGCTGGATGTGCCCAGCTGTGCCTAACGCTCCAGCCTCTACACCGATTTCTAACCTCATGTAGTCCTTCTGATCTCAACAGGGTTTTACCGGACTCCAAATTCTCTCTAAATGCGGCTCAGTACGTGCTAAAAATTGTCTGTGAGACCCTGAGCTTGAATAACTTGAAAGAAAAGCAATTCTTTAAATAAGCATCACGCATTCTTCATTTGCACACTGAGGCTCGAAGCAACGACATGTAACATCCTGTAATGCTCAACTTCTGATTCGTGGGCAGTGTTCCCTGTTTAAGGATGAATTGTTATTCCTTGCTTTATGGCATTAGGAGCTGGAGACTGTAGGCAGATTTGGGGTTGCTCAGTGGGTGCCAGGCGCTGTGTGATCCTTCCATGCCTCCAAGGGTCAGTGCTCTGAGCAGGCAGGGCAGGACCAGTGCCGTCACCCCTTTGACTCCATGGACTTTGGCAACACTCAAGGTCACACAGAACCATTTGCAGCAGGCTCAGGATCAGAACCAGATGTTTTGTCAGCTCATCCAGGGCCAGAGATTAAAGACCATTGATTTCTCTCTGTGCCAAGGATTTAGGCACGGGCCTGCAGACTTTAGGAATAAATTTCAGAACTGATTTCCATTCTGGCTGTACAGCACCTGGGGCTGTTATCTGTGCCCTGATTTGCAGATTTTCCAATATTCTTGAGGATTTTTGTTAGGCCAAGACCCATGTCCAAAAGTTTCTCTGTTATTTTTTTTCTCAATAGTCTAATAAAATCTTTCATCTACAGACCTTTCTGGCCTGCTGTGGATGAAAAATGCAGGATTATCAGGGCTGTGGCCAATTTCATTAGCTGATTGCACAGAAGCGAGGAAGGCACTTGCACTGCTGATAAGCTCAGCCTCCAAACTCCACAGTGGAAGTGTGGCAGCATCCATGTCCTCCTGCAGGGCTCCTAAGGGGAGTGGACCTTGCAGCCTGTGGTGACCAGCAAGAACACAAGGGAGGATGTTGAGTGTGCAGTGCTGCTAAAAGCTGCTCTCTCCTCCTCACCAGGCTGCTGGTGAAGCTGAGAGCCTGTGCTTCCAGCTTGTGATTCAGGCTTATGGTCATCGAGCTGCTGGCCGGGAGAGTGTTTTCTCCCCACCACCCACTGCCAGCTCCTCTTGCATGCTGCCTCCAATGGATTCCCATGCTGGTGCTGGCACCTGCCTCTCCCAGCTGGGCTCAGCTCCCTGCTTGGCAGGCAGGCGTCCCCAGCTGGGTGTCCCCTGAGCCAGCATCCCTAGCTGTGCCTCACTGCATCCCTACCCTCAGAGAGCAGCTGCTGGAGCCCAGCTCTGCCAGGTGCAAGCTGGGCCTCAGCTCTCCAGAGTGGCTTTGCTCTCTGGCTCCGTGTTTGCTTTCCCACTATTATCTGGAGA
Source organism: Pachyramphus minor (assembly GCA_013397135.1). Taxonomy (NCBI): domain Eukaryota; kingdom Metazoa; phylum Chordata; class Aves; order Passeriformes; family Tyrannidae; genus Pachyramphus; species Pachyramphus minor. Next base: position 742,735 of record VYXB01007853.1, on the reverse strand, counting down.
AGAAGACTCATACTGACAGCTCAGCCCTTCGGCTAGCGCAGAAACCAGTGCCATCCCGAACATGGCCAGCTGCTCCTGAGCAAACTGAGTGTCCCCACTCTGTCCCCAGCCAGAGTTTGTCCTCCTCAGGGATGACGGCCTGCTCCAGTACATGCATGAGAAAGGTGGAAAATGAGCTTTGTCCCACGTCCCAAATGTCAGGATGACCTGAACATGTACAGCCTTCAAATCACACAGCAAGGCTCTCCTATTCTATTCACTCTTCTTATAACTGGGTGCCAGTAATACCTCTAGTGAATGGCTGCACTACCTCATTTGTAGTGATGAGATTTCCATAGGGCCATAGAGAAGTGTAATATTTTTACCAGGAATTTTAAGGGTAAAATCTAAAACACGGATAGTGAGATATATAACACTGTTAGAGAGAAAATACAGTCTTAGTCACAGTTTTCTTAAAAGACTGAAATAGCAGTGGCCAATGCCAGATATTCCTGTGCACTTTTCCCTTAAGGTGAAGAACTGGGAGCTGCAGCAGGTAAGACAGAAAGCATCAACAAGTTACCAATGTCGGTGTCCAAGTTTTGGATTTGTTGTTGGATTGGGTTTAGCATCGCCTAAACAGCTAATAACAAAGTGAGAGTGGCATTGCATAGCTAGTGATGCCTGTGTATATGCACACAGGGTACATAAATACCTATTGTGATAGGAACAGATAAGGGTAAAGCAGTGGTGATCTCAGTGGGAGACTCACGGAACACACCAACTCCACTTGGAAACTGTTGTCTCTGAGCAAGGCTGCCCCTCATCACGTGGGTGCTATGGAGCAAGAAACCACAGCTGGAGGCATTTGCTTCACGGTAAAAGGGAGAGCTGTCCGATAACACTGCTCTTTCTTTCAGGGGCCTTCCTCATCCCCTATTTCCTGACACTGGTGTTTGCTGGGATTCCTCTCTTCCTTCTGGAAACTGCTCTGGGCCAATATACCTCTGTTGGTGGACTGGGAGTCTGGAGATTGGCACCCATGTTTAAAGGTACCTGTGTGTTTGTGAAAGCAATGGCATGTAACTACAGATTCCATTAAAGGTTTGAGGAGCAAATCAGCAAATCCCTTGGGTCTGGGGTGGGGTGGCAGGTGAGGGGAGTGTTTTTTCCCCTCTGTCATTATCCAACTGTCCTTGACTCTGCAGTTATTAACATCACTATGCTCTGTTTGAGCAGTCTTGTGGGCCTTTTATGCCTTGTGCCTCTTGTGGGCACTTTGTGCCTTGTCACCACACAAGGCAGTGTGGTGAGAGCAGTATGGGCTGTGATGGAATGGCTCTGGTTGCAGAAGACCCATTGTTGCTCCAAGCCTCCCTATGTAGGCTTACCTTAATTGTAGGAGACAGCTGTAAAGAGGGGACATGAACCTGTTGCCATGCCTGGAGTAACTGTTTTCTAGAAAACAGGGGTGATTTAGAAATGCCTTGAGTGTGGGAAAGTGCGATTCTGCCAGGGAAGTGACCAGATCCTGTTTTCATGGGGCTCTGTCCCTAAGGAAGCTATAGTACACTGAAAGGTAGAGCTGTTCTCCCTATGCAAATGGACAGGTGAGAGATGAGAGGGAATGAGCTTCCCTTGCTGACCAGCTCACATTGCAACTGTAGCACAGCCTGTGTTGATGAACTCATTTGCTTTTACTGCTTCTGCCAAAAAACTTCCAATGTTGTCCATGAACTCACTTGGGTACTGGAGACCTACACTGATGCTGCTCTCTGCCTTCATTTGCAGGAGTGGGACTAGCAGCTATGGTTCTCTCCTTCTGGCTTAACATCTACTACATTGTCATCATCGCCTGGGCTCTCTACTACCTCTTCAACTCTTTCACTGCGGTGAGTCACAGGAGTATCTGCAGCACAGCATTGGCTGTGTTCTGGGTCCTCACTCCTGCTTTGTGGGGACTGAGTGGTTTATGCCACAAACCAGGCACTAGCTGTTTGCAGTTCGTGCAAAAAGCCTTTGTCAGCAACCTGCTGGACCCTCCCTGAAGAGGTTCATCAGCCCTGGGGGCAGTTTTGTGTGTTAATGGGGGTACTGATGTTGCCTCTTAATAGGATAGTCCTCTGGAGGGGATGTCCCATCTCCTCTTAGAGAACTCTTCCCCGCTCACATCAGTCTTTAAAACTCACCCTGTGTCTCTGCTGTATTTCTACAGCTGCTCAAATCTAAGAGCTGCACATTTCCATAACTGGTTTTGTTACAACAATTAGTTCATAAGTTGTTATTCACTCTTTTCTTGATAAATGAAGTCTGGGTTGTTTTTTTTTTTTCTGCTGGAAAAATGATGCAGAAAGCATCTAGATGTCTACTTGTGATATTCCCTTAGCACATGCTCTGACGTTATGGTTTATGGTGGGTTCCTCTCCCGTAGCAGGGTCTTCTAGCATACAAGGTTAGAATCACACCCCGTATCAACTTCTTGGTAGCTGAAAGATTAATTTCAGCCCAGAAACTGGGAAGAGTTCCCATAACATAACTCTCTGAGCAACCTGCAGCCTTAAAGACAACAACCTCATGGTTCAAATGGGATCTTTTTAAATTTAATTTAGATATAACCATGAAACGCTGATATGATGCTGTACATCCAGTTTTACTTTTTGTTTCAACAAAAATTTCAGGCATCTATCAAGACTTTTGCTAAATTTTTCTTTTTGGCATTCCCCACTTTCTATCCCCAATGCTTCTATCCCCAATACCACATACCACTGTAGGTTCCTGCATCTAGAACAAACTTGTAGGTCATGGATGAACAGATGCACCCTCAGAGGATTCCCAAATGAACAAAGGTCTACCCCAAAGAACCCATCCCTGGGCAAGATGAGGCTTTGGTACATTTGGGTGTCTCACAGACCCAGCTGCTGACAGTGTTCATATGTACACAGGCAGGTCCAGGTATTTCGCTCAAAATGTTTTCTTTTAACGGAGATAATTCCAAATTCCCAAAATGAGCCAAGGTGCAAATAAAAAACCTAGGCTGATGTCTGTCCCCTGTCCCTCCTAAATTTGACTAGGAGTATTTTGAACTATAATAGGAGCCAAGCTTAATATATAATAGGACCCTTCTGCGGTTTCAGAGGAAATGGAGCAGCACAAACTGTCCCCAAGCCTGCCTCTCCTTGTAAGAGCTGTGCAGCTCCTCTGACGTGCAAAGCACTTGGTTGAAGGGCTGCTGCGTGGCACTTCTTGAGCCATTGCCTCTACTTCAGTGCAGTTAGCAGGTCCTCAGTGAAATCACCACGTGGGTGGAGCAGCCTGCATGGCCAGCAAATATCCCCCCTGCCCCTACAACAGCCACCCTTCTGCCAAGCCAGCACTTTAGAAGGTATTGTCTCCTGGAACAAACATATTCAGATGGAGCAGTGAAGGCAGCACTTAAAGGCACTGATGCCACAAAATACTTAAAACACAGCTAATATTTCTAAAGAGGTCAGTGTTCGTGGATGAATAGTGCTGGATACAAACATCTTCGTAGAGCTTTGTTGAGCTGGAGCCCGAGGTCTTATCTGCAGAGGGAAATCACCCAGAATATCTGTTCTGCATTTATCTGCGTGCACTGTGCTCGGGAAAAGAGACTGTTACACATTGAGACATATCTGAGCTGCTTTTCTCGGGCTGCCTCAGCCGTGGCACTGCTGGGCACGGGCGAGTCGCCCTGCCCGCTCACACGGCCCCTGACACTGCAGCTTCACCGCTCACAGTGCCAGAGCTGATCGCATTAAATCTGTAGTGGTGTGCTGCCGTCACACTGCTACTACCTGCAGCGTAAACATCGCCCAGGAATCCTTTTGTGCTGCTTATAATCAGGGCAGGAGACAGCATGAAACAGATATTATGCTTTAAATTTACTCCTGTGCTTGCGTTACGTTAGTCTATTCATGTAGACAACCCGTTAGCCCCCATTCTCAGGGCCATGTTGCTTTTTAAGCGTTGGAGCTTAGTATAAATGAGAGGTAAGAAACAGTTTATTCTTTGTGCAGTAAATTCCAACCACTTGTTGAGTGAAGCTAGCCAAAAGCTGTAATGGTTATAAACACAATATCCCTCGGTAGCCATTTTAATTTGTAGCTATTAATTACCAACAGTTAATTGGAAATGGCTTTCTATCTGGGGAATGGCTAACATTTTATTAGAGCTACAGCACTGTCCTAATCAAGCTGTGATATTGTTTCCTGGAAAATCCTTGTCACAAATTACCATATTTTAGAAAATGGTTTCATGCTTTTGGCTACAAGGGCCTGCCCATCTGATGGTGCTGCCCATCCTCTTTGCAAAAAAATAATGGGGCTTCCATTTAAAATAAGCCAAATTTCACTTCTCAGTGCTGTCCTTGGGAGATACAACATTAATGATAACCCTACTGTCCTTGTTCTGGTGCAGGACCTGCCGTGGCAGAACTGTGGGAATGCCTGGAACACCGACCGCTGCTTCTCCAACTACTCCCTGAATGACACCACCAACCTCACCAGCGCCGTCACCGAGTTCTGGGAGTATGTCCACAGCCTGCCTACACCAGGTTTCTCCCCCCTCACCGCAGTCGTACCTGCCCACCAGGACTGTGGCTGGTGCCCGTTGGCACTGTTCCTTGGATAACTTTGGCAGGAGGGCGTTACAGCCAGCCGCCGGCCGTGGTGGGCGTGGGGTGCACTGTGCAACCTCAGGTCTGATGAACAGAGAGGATAACACCCTCTCCGCCTCTCTTCTCCTCCCTTTATCCCATCATGATGAACCTCAGGTCTCTTAAGGGTTTTGTGGGTTCTCATGCTTGTCCGCACCTGCTCTTCACCCTCCAGCCACCTCTGGGATCTCCAATCCCTCTGCCCCCAGGGGTTGGACTTCCCTGTAACGCAACATCTCCCACCCCTAGGAGGAACATGCACCAGATGTCGGGAGGCCTGGGGGAGCCTGGCTCCATCCGCTGGCCCCTGGCTGGGACACTGGCCCTGGCCTGGCTACTGGTCTACTTCTCCATCTGGAAGGGTGTGGAGTGGACGGGCAAGGTACGGTGTGAGGGCCGGGTGTTTCAGTGCTGCCTCTCCTTGCTGCACACAGGTCTGGCTGTCGAAATGTCCTCCAGACTCAATTTTATTTAAGTGCCTATAATTGAGGTTATGGTGTTTCGAGGCAGAATCACAGTAGATGCTATTAAATTCCTGACATTTTACCTTTCACGGTTGTAAAAATTGCTACCGTGTTTATGGTAATTTTCATTTTAAGTGTAGAGAATAGCTCTTCCCTGTAAAGTCATGGGTCTGAGAGCTCAGTCCTTCTGGGAAAAGGCTTGTGAAGATGTTTTCAGAAATTACTTATATTTCCCACCTTGGGACAGCCTTTTGAGAGAGCAAAGCCTCTTCTAGTCTCCCCCTTTGGAAAATCACGGTCTCCTAAAATGCTTTTGGTGGAAAAAACGCTCATCATCTCATTTGAAAATTTCCCTGCTGCCCTTTCAGTACTGGTGGGAGACCTTCAGATGACAAGCGTGTTGTTATTCACTGTGTTGCGTTTCAGGCTAGCACAGCAGAAAGGTAATTGCTTAGTTTAGTGAAAACGTGATGCTGAGATACTGGAATGTGTTATTTAGAGCACAGCATGGTGCAGCGGGGAAATATTATGAAAGGAATAATCTAGAGGAGAGATCAGAAATAAGCACTTCAGGGGCAGGTCACCTAAGCTGTTAACTTCCCCAGTGGCTCCCAAACAGGTTTGAGCTATACAGCCACAGCAAAGCCCTGGTGATTCCTGGTATGGGCCCTGTGATGAGGGATGTCATGTACTTGTGAGTCCCTGAAATAGTGCTGAGAAGAAAGTGGTGCAAGTTAAGACAACTCTTGTTGCATAGGTCTAGAGAAACATCGTCTTTAGCTCTGCAAAATAAGGATGTGATGACTTAAATGGATTACTTCTGTGGGCTAAATTTATCCCTGTGCAATTCCCTTGTCTTTGGCATTTCATCCAGACTTCAGCATGCTACTTTTGTGATTAGTGTGTCCTTGCATATCATTGGCAGGGAGAAACCTCAAACAGACAGAAATGTTGCTAGCATGGGAATGGAAGAGAGCAAATGCAAGGAAATGCTGCTGAAAGTGGCTGTGCCTGGGGAGCCTGTCCCCCTCACAGGGGGACATGCCACCTGCAATGACACCGTGGGCAGGAAAGCTCCTGGGCACTGGTGGGCTGAGAGTTTCTCTCCCATGGGGTCTTTTTCAGGTAGTGTATTTCTCGGCCACCTATCCCTACTTCATGCTTTTCATCCTCTTATTCCGTGGAGTCACGCTGCCGGGAGCCAAGGAGGGGATCCTCTTCTACCTCACACCTGACTTCAGAAAGCTCTCCGACTCCGAGGTTTGTAGCCTAGGGAGGAAAGCTCGTGTCTCCCGGTTGTCTCTGCATTAGCCTTCCAAAGGCACTTCCCTTGAATATTTTAAGTATTTAAAAAAATCCTGGAATAGTTCCTTGTTCAAACAGTCATAACCCACAAGCTAAGAGAAAGCCGCACGGAGCTGCTGCAGGAGAGGCACCTGCAGCATGGAGTCCCTCCCTCTCCTGGTTCTTTCTCCACAGGTCTGGATGGATGCAGCCACACAGATCTTCTTCTCTTATGGCCTGGGGCTGGGGTCCCTGATCGCTCTGGGGAGCTATAACACTTTCCACAACAATGTCTACAGGTTGGTTTTTTATTTTCCCAGCCTCCTGTATGGAGGGGAGTGCTCAGGGGTGAGGTAGGGGGTCATGGTGAGTCTGGGGTGTCTGATCTCCACCGTCCCCTTACTGCTAACATGCAGCCCAGGGGACACATTCTGATCCCTGTGGAGGGGCTCCCCTGCCTGCAGGACACTTCATATCTAACCCATGCCACCCCTCCAGGCCATAGAACCTGCTCTCAGCAGGGCTTGGTCTTTTATTTACCCCACTCTCCACTCTTGGCCTCTTGGTAGGGACCTGCAGGTGGTTTCTTTTCCTTCTTTCTCTCTTCCAGAGACTCCATTATTGTCTGCTGTATAAACTCCACTACAAGTGTATTTGCTGGATTTGTTATTTTCTCCATCATTGGCTTCATGTCACACATCACGAAGAAGTCAGTCTCAGAGCTGGCCTCCTCAGGTAAGCAGAAACCCAGTTCAAATGCAACAGCAACCTGTGAGAGCAATTTTTCCGTGAGCATGGGATGCTCCCAGGCCTTTTCTGACTGGGACCCAGGTATGCAATGCTCTTTGAGCACCCTCCCACCAAGATGGGTCTCAGGCACCTGTGGCTGATGTTGGTCACGCTCTGGCTGCAAGGGGCATCTCTCTCTGCTTTTAGTGTTCTTCTCCTTTTAGTGCTGAACTTTTATGTGATTTTGCTTTAGGGAAATATTTAGGCCATTTGCTGTCTGAAACCTTCCTGTAGAGAATAGATATTACCTATGTTTTCAGTAGACATGATAAAAATTTGAGGTCCCTTTTTCATGTGCAATCTTGAAATTGATCTCAGAATAATTTTTTAACCAAGATGGGACTATGTCTTTTTGAGCAAAGACATATTTTGAAATTGCTGTCTTCCCAGAAAAAGCTTTTATCTCAGGAAACAGCATTTTGTGATGGAAAAAAAAAAAGCACTGGGGAAGTTATAACCAGCTCTGATTTTTGTAGCAAAATGCTCCAGCTCCATTTGATTGCAATAATTTGATGACTTTCTTGCTTGCAGGACTTGTTTCTCCAGTCCTTCCTGCCTCCCCATCCTACCCCTGTCCACCCCACTGGGTTGGTGTGTCACAGACAAAAGCTCAGGTGTTCCTAGCTCCTATATCAAATACCCACAAGTCTTGGCTGTGATTGTTGTCTCTCTGTTCAACCGTGGGCCTTAGGTCAGGCTTCACATCAAATGTTTTGTAAACATAGGCTCACCCCTCTTTTCATTACCACAGGCCCTGGACTGGCTTTCCTCGCCTACCCACAGGTTGTCACACAGCTGCCCCTGTCCCCTCTCTGGTCAGTCCTCTTCTTCTCCATGCTGATGATGTTGGGTCTGGATAGTCAGGTGAGACAACCCAGGCACGAAGTGGGGTAAGATACAAAAATATCTTCAGATATGATGGTGGTGTCCCCTCCTGCACCTCTGGACAGTGCTGAGCAGGGTGTTTTTTTAACTCTCAGTGGTGAAATGCGGCTGCATGAAACAAAACCTCCTGTGTGGGCATCAACTCTGTGCTCTTCCCTAATGTAGGCATATTCTGCAGGTGTGATGGGGTCTGACAACTTCCCAGTGCACCAGTCCTTGTCCTCTTATTAAAAATAAGAGCAATGACCAGCTTCCAGCAGCCCAGAAGAACCAGTCAGCCCTATAAGATGTTCACCACTTCCCTGTAGGAGGAGAGGATCTTTGGCAAGCTTTTCTCCCTTTACACGGATTTTGACCTTGTGGCCAAGTGCCAGTGCTGCTATGAGCACACAGCCTGTCCCCACCTTGCAGGGTCACCTTGGCAGCTGAACCTCACAGGCTCTAAGCAGACCTAGTGGGAAACTAGTCCTGCCAAAATACTTTGCATCACGGGAAAAGGGAAAGAAGACTTCTTTCAAGGAATAACTGCTTTGTTCTTGTAGGACATGACTCCCCCCACTCCCAATTTAGGTACGTGAAATAAGGGAAATCAGTATGAACTATTTCATTTCATGCCTGCATGATGGTAGTTTGTGGTCATCTCAGCTCTCTTGGTGTTCTGTGAGAAGCTTGGATGATTGGAATTTTCTGTCACCTTGACCAAACTGCATTTCCTGTGAGGCAAGAAAATGTCATTACTTTGGCTTTTTTTCATAGCTTAGGATAGAAGGTCTTCATGTTCCACATTCCCAGGAGCCAGAGGGAGCATCTTTGCGCAAGGTACTCGTCTCCAGACAGACCCAGTGCTCTGGTGCAGCATCGACAGGTTCTGCTGAGAAAAGCAACAATGCAGGGTTTGAATTGGGGCTCTCTCTGAGCTTGAGGACGGTGGTTTGGTGCAGTGTTTTGGCATTGGTGTTGATGACAAAAGTGATCCTGAGCAGAGCTGCAGCTCCCTAGTCTGGTTTGTAGGTGAACAGGAAGAGATTCTGGCAGAAGGAAGGAATCATGCCTTGGGAAGGGCTGATGCTTGGGTACCTGGACAACTTTGCCATTGGATGAGTCTTATTTGAGGGGGAAGCAGCTGGATGTAGCAAAAGATCTCTCCCCTGCCCCCTCAGAGCCCTCACAAAACAAACAAAAATCCCCATTATCTCTGTGTTTTTACAAGTGGTGATACTTTTTCCTGATAACTCAGCTTAAAAGTAGCTACCCAGTGAAGCAGTGAACTGCAGTGTGCCTCCCTATTCAGTGCATCAAAATCAAAGGCTCCTGCAAAAGCCTGCACTTGGCCTGTCCCATCCTCCCTTGTGCCCACGTGCTCTTCCTTTGCTGCACAAACCACCAGTACAAAATGGATGCTCTCTTGGATTGCAGGTAGTGTTCACAAGCCAAGGCTAGTTCACAATAAGACTCAGACCTATTCTTGAAATGTTGCACCTGGTTTCCAGGAAAATCAAATCAATCAAATCTGGTTTCCAGTGATGGCACACTCTCATAAACACATCATAAAGCTCACATCTGCATTCCTACAGACATTATTTAGCAAAAAAGAAATTCAAATAACAACTAAATGTTCTAAAAGAAGCTACATTCACAGAAAAAAAAAATCATCTCCATGGATTATTCACTCAGAGCCGGTAAATAGTTCAAGGCATGACAATAAGCTCTCTAAGCGCTCTGTGGAATTTATTTGCTGCATTTGCTTCTGAAATACCCCTTGAAATTCTCCATGTCACTTCTGACAGGCAGTCTCAGAGGGCAGGCAGTCTGTGGGGGGCTATCGTTGCCTGGAGGAAAAGGCTGGGCAGAAACCGAGTATCAAAAAGAAAACAAGCTCTTAAAAAGCACAGCTATATACATATGAAGTAGCTTTCTGTCTGCATGCTGGTGCTCTGATTCATTCAAACACACCAGCAACAGCATGGCAGCCATTGTGCATATAAAACAAGTAACACAGGCTGCAACAGTGACTGCAATTCCACGTGCATTTTGAAGCATTCATTTAAAAAAAAAAAAAAGAACGAGAAAAAAAATATGGTTTTGCTATGTGCTTATTTCATAGCCTTTGTGGCATTTGCAGATGGGGAGCAGGCATTTTTCACTTGGGTCAGCAGCCCAGTCCGTGAGACTCAGCGGGGCCATAGGGCATTTCTTGCACCCTGCACCCCCAGGGCTGCTGGCCTGAGGCTGCCCCTTGTCACGGCTCTGTAGGCACAGCAGAGACCCTCGGAAGCCCAGCTAGTGAAGGGAGGTCGGGCTGAGATCTGTGTTTGCGATGCAGCAACAAGCTCCAGCCCTTTAACGACGGCGGGAGTAGGTCCAGCGAGTCTCCCGATGATGCGGCACAGCCACATCTGCCTCTCTCTGCCAGAGCGCTCATCTCATCTGGAGTTACTTGAATGGGATGAGTGACACGCACCTCCCTCCCGTGCCCCCACTTGCCGCTCGTGTGCCTTAATGTTCACTCTGCTCTCATCCATCCGGGTTTGCGTCTAGACCCTCTTGCGTAATATGCTAATTCTTTCTTTTAACCTACCAGTTTCCAGGTCATGCATTCATTCCTCAGGGGAGCTAGCAAACCTTGTGACTGCAAGCCTGCGTCTGTCCCATGTGAGGCCTCTTCTCACGGGTTATTCGTGAGGATTTCCAGCTGCCAGCAGTGAGACCACTTACGGATCTCTGGCTGCACATCTGTGGTCAAGCGCCCCGCGCATCCATGGGTCCCAGTCAGGGTGCTCTGTGTGGCCGAGCAGGGAATAGCAAGCCCTTGATACTGGGAGAGGGTGGGAGAGGATGGAAGAGGGACTGAGGACTTCTACAAACTGAGGTGCCACCTATATTGACTCTCAAACCCTGGTTATCAAACCCGTTACCATTGTGTAATGATTAAGCCTTGAAGGGGAAAAAGAGAAAAAGAGCTAAGTTAATGGCAATAAAATGTGTAGGAAAGAGACAATATCGTGGGGTGAGGCATGAGGAAGAACAGAATATAAGCTCAAAATTGTGTCTGGAGGAAGTTGGGGGAAAAGCGGGGTTTTTTGGAAAGCAGACGGAAGTGACAAGAACAGGAAGCACCACAATGCCCAGGTCCTCCCCGATCCTGAAAGCAGCATCCTTTCACTCAGATGAAATGCCTACTTGTCTCATGGGAGGAGCTAAGGTTTGGCATGCAGGCCTGGAAAAGTGGACCCCAGGCCAGCCAGGGAGCCACAGTCCACAGAGCTGGAAAGGTGACCCTTCTCCAGGCTGTATCCCTTCTGAAACCTGAGGCTGGCATGAGGCAATTTTCAGTAAATGATATGAAGGCCCACTTTATGGCTAGAAAAAGCAGTGTACCACCATTTGTTTCAGCATCTTGTCCATTACACAGCAGCTTAATTTTCATAGGAGACAAAGAGATTTCAACTCATTTTGTAACCCTGTTTTTCATCACCCACCTCCGTGTATTTTCCTCTATGCTTTCCCTGACATGATCCTTCTTCCTGCACCAAAGGGCTGTCAGTTTTAGTCCATCCCATTATCTGAGGCATCATTTCCTTCACTCCTTCTCTGCTGGACACCACCCCTCTGCCCCTGACCACCCCTGGCCCCCCTCCAAATCCATTTCCCTCTCGGGTCTCATATCTTCTGGCCCTGCCCACGGCTCTGGCAGTGCCTGGCCATGCATCCACGTGGAAAGAATAGCTCTCGACAGTGTTTTTTTTGTCATGCTATCCCTTCACACTGTGGTGCCAGCTCAGTCCTGACTCTTCCAGACAACAAGCCAGGTGGGATGGGCTGAAGAGCTCGCTGTCAATGAGTATAAAGGCAGCTTAACCCATGCGTGAATGGCAAAAGATGCTTTAGTGGCACTTGTGTCCAACATAAAAGGCTTAGCTCATTAAACATTCAAGCTGAAACAGTTGAGCTTTGACGCTCTGGGGATACTGGCTTTCCATGTGGATATAAAACCCTGGGCAGACACATCATCCTTTGCCTTGCTCTGGCCTACATGGAAGCCAGCCCCAGCAGCCAGCAGAGTGCAAACTCTTCCAAAATCCCAGCCCAACTACAGGCACGGCTCAGGTTCCCCGCTGTTCTTCCATACATCTTTCCAGCCCTCTGCTGTTCTTTTTAGTCCATATACCTCCACCTCCACTCTAGGGGTTTTTTCTTCCCAGGGACAGGGAGGTCCCTGACTCGCAAAAACAATGAGACCTCTTTCATTTTCATTACATGGGCTTGTACATTTGCTCAGGGTGACTGGGAGTGCCAGGAATTTGCTGCTCTCGTTAATTCATAGGATTTCTGCTAGAGGCATGATGAGAGCTGTATGTTACCTATAGTTTCTGGGAGCAAGATATTAAAGTGAATCTCACAATTTATCAGGAAATAGGAGGGAAGGATGCACTTTGCATATATATAGTCAAACTGTCCTCGTGCCAGAAGGCAGAACTAGTAGGAAAACTGATTTGAAGGTGGCACTCACGGGGAGTGTGTTGTGGTGCACACAACATATATACTGTGCCTTGTGTAGTGCTGCACGAGCCATCCAGGTGTTTTCATCTCTAGAGAGATGATGTGCTGTGAGGATGGGCTTTCGATGTGCCACGTGCATTTAACGTGGTGTCCTTGAGAAAGGACTGGGTAGTCAGAGATGTCGTAGTTATTCACATGCACATGAGACTGGGCAGTGGGTAATGCAGCTCCTTATTGAGTGTTTTAGATCATTGAACAGCACAAGTGCTGTTGCCACAGGCTGGGAAGAGAAGAGCAAGAGAAGAGAAGAGCTGGGGAGGGAAGAGGAAGCAAGGTCCAGCACGTGTTCCAGACACACAGCTGTGACACAGAGCCTGGCAATGTGGAAGAGCACAGCAATGGAGGGGAGGCCCCAGAGAGTTTGTGGGAAGAAAGGAGAGGCTTTTCAGAGGAGGCAAAAGACAGAGATTTATCTCAGCTATTTTTAAGTATTTAACTTCAGTGCTTTTAACTCCGTCTGTATTCAGTGAGAGTCTGCAGAGAGTTCTTAAATCAATAAGGTTCTCAGCATTGAAGTTAAATGTGGGTGGAAGTGATGTCAGGCTACTTATGTATATGTCCTTGGTGTATACCTTTTCCCACAGTTCTGCACGGTGGAAGGGTTCATTACAGCCCTGGTGGATGAGTATCCTTATTTCCTAAGAGCCAGGAAGAAGACCTTCATCGCAGTGGTCTGTTTCATCTCTTACCTCATTGGATTCTCCAACATCACCCAGGTACAGATGGCCATGCTTGTGCCTCCATTCGTGACACCTTTCTAGTCACTTTGGCATAGCACAGCAACACCAAAATCCTTGCTGAATAAAAGGGTTTGCTCATCACTGCTACATGTTGAGTTAACTAGGATGCCTCCATAATTTTTTACCATTATCCTGTTGTCAGTCAGTCTTGGTATTTTGCTATTTGCAGTCAGGGTTCAAGCCAACAGAGCCCTGGCTGGGGGAGTGCTTGCTGCAAAGGGTTAAGATAACATAAAGAAAACCAGTCTGCTGGGGCCCTGAACTTCTGGGGCTGAAGCCAAGGTTCACAGGAGGGACAGTGAGGGCTGAGTGATCTGGAAACCATTTGCAGAGCACTGAAGGTTCATGAGGAGGCAAGGCAAAACACCTGAGAAGGGCAGAGCAGACTAAATTCAGAGACTCCATCTAAAGCAGAGAAATGTAAGAGATCCTTGTGAATTTCTGGTTTTCTTCTCACTCTTGGCTATGCCTGAACAGACTGGCTAATTGTCTGCAAGAACACATCAGTTTTGTTGCTGGGAACCAGACTCCATTGCAACACTGGCTCTACTGTCCAAGGAAATTAACATTAAAGCCAACAGACACAGACAGTAGCAATCAAAGCTGCTGGCTGATGTTGTTGACCAAAATCTATAACTCCTTAACCTTGGTTCTGTCTCTTCAGGGTGGCATTTATGTCTTCAAGCTGTTTGATTACTACTCAGCCAGTGGCATGTGTCTTCTCTTTCTTGTCTTCTTTGAGACCATCTCAATTTCTTGGTGTTATGGTAAGCACAGAACACCTTGTTCCTTTGTTCCCTCCATGGGCATGGTGAGTTATTTCAAAAGCCTCCCACAGTGAAGCCAATGACAATTTTTCAACCGAAAATAGCTTAGGCTGATAACCCCAGAAAATCAGGAGTGAAAGGCTGTCATCTCACTTCTCCAGCCCATCACAAAGACCTCTGCACAAACTGACAGATGCCTAGGGTACTTCACTCTGAGCCTTCAAGGGGACACCAGGAACATGGAAGCTGTTAGCAGGAATTTGCTTTCGTGTCCCACTACCCCATCCCCTCCAGAAAATGCATCTCATGCCTCTTACTGTGACTGGCCTGTGCTGTGTTGACCATGGTGCTGAGATGGGATGTTTTTTTCAGTGCTCATTTCTTCTTGTAGGTGTGAACAGGTTTTACAGGAACATCGAAGAAATGATTGGCTACAAGCCTTGCATCTGGTGGAAGATCTGCTGGGCCTTCTTCACACCTCTTGTCTGTCTGGTAAGACCTGGGGAATCCTATCTGCAGGTGGGGGTCAAGAAGGGCCTCTCAGTGTGGATGGACTGTAAGGGAAACACTATATTCTCCACCCAGTATAGGGCTGGTGCAAGGTTGTCCCAGGCAGACTTGAGATGGGCAAAATGATACAGGAGCCTCTTTCACTTTGGCTGCTAGAAATCACCCATAAGAAAAGTTCTAGGTGATTCTTTTAATCTAAATGAGGCCATCAGTTCTTCATTCTTCTTTCTGAGATGCCAGAAGATAAGCAAAATAATTTCCAGTTTTAAAAAGCTATTATTGGTTCTGGTGAAGGCCCTTAGCTACTCCACCTCCAGCTGCAGCCCCTGACAGGCTTGTCAGAGCAAAAGCTATCAGCAAATGCAGGATAATTGACTGTAGATCAATTTGGCCTTTGCTGATTCTTGCCCTTCCAGTAGAAGTAGTGCAGGGAATGGTGGGATAAGGCCAGTGACAGGAAGATGAAGACTCCTGAGGCCTGCTGTGAGGATGCTGTTAGCTTGCTTAGGAACTGGTGCGTGGGCACTACTTGTCTAAGTAGTCTAGTGAAGAAGGAAATCAAGGGTATTCCAGTTCCAGCTTTTTACATGGGATAAGGAGAATTTATTTCAGAATACCAATTGGTGGGCTGAAAGAATCTAGACTAATTTAAAGAGTTGTTTGGTTGCTCTAAAACTGTTGGGGGGAGCTAAGAGGATAATGAAAGAAAGAATGGATGGCCCCTGATTTTGCATGTCTTCACCTGCAATGGCTGTTGCTCTTTTCCCAGGGTGTATTCTTCTTCAGTGTGGTGGAAATGACCCCTCTGACATTGGGAAAATATGTCTATCCTGCATGGGGACAAGGCATTGGTTGGCTTATGGCTCTGTCTTCCATGGTACTGATCCCAGGATACATGCTGTACTGTTTCTTCACCTCAAAGGGGACTCTCCGGCAGGTATGAACAGCTTCACCACTCCTGCTCTCTACTTTAGGGTAGGCATGTCTGGCTGTGGCTGGACATGTAGGCAGACCTTCAGGTAGGTTACACCTCGGTCCATTGCTCCTCATCATTGAGATTTGTGTTGTCACCATCACAAAAAGGGAACCCTCCCTCCTGGAATATCCCTTTGGTGCAGGGGACTGGAGCCCTGGAAGAGACTGGGAAGAAAATCTTTGAGGTTTCTCAACCCAGAGGAATCTAAGTTCCTGACAGTCCCTGGCTATGAGCATGGTTACTTGGCAATTCTCAGCAGAGAGATCAGCATCCTCCAAGCGTGGATCTTGAAGCGTCTCAGGCTGGGACCTGCTACTAACACAGACAATCTCAGTGATAGTTTGTCATGCACTTTGCAAGGTGCACTCAGTGACTGAGGGGTTAAGAAGCAAGGAAGACTTTTATGCAGGACACACAATATCCACTAGTCTTGTTTAAAACGTTTTCTTTAGTAATGTGAGCAGGGTTTTATGTCGCAGTGAATCATGAGTCTGTGTGTCATATCCAGTACTTACTGTTAAGGTTTTATTTACAGTGTTGACATTCAGTCTTGAGAGCACTGTGCAAAAAGTCCCTGGCTCGGTGCTGTCTGCTGCAAACTGCAGATGTAAGAAGTCACCCCAGGGGTGCTCATTTATGGCTTTCCCAGCCCAGCTGCAATAGCAACCAGACTCTGTCTAAAACCCATGAGCTTACTTCATGGATGCTGTGTTTTGAGCAATGTTTGACTCAGAAATGTTTTGGCTGGAATTACTGGGCTTAGTCAACTTCAGACCTTCTATCTCTGAGGTCAAGTTGCAGGTGGATTTGAGTTTTCTTCCTCCCAGGCTTCCATTTGGATGTGCTCTGATGTGGGAACTGAGTGAGTCTGGGGTCTCAGATCTGCTTTCAGTTCTGGTCTCTCATCTGAAGCTGGGTTTAGGTACTTGTCATTGGTGTTGAGATCCGCCTTGGCATTTCTGCAGAACTCAAGACAGGGTGTTGTCAAGCCACTTTGGTGATCTTGGGTTGAATGCCAGCAGCAATTCCAGCAGCAGCTCCTTTCTCAGACATTTAGAGTGTTCCTTATTCCCTCATTATATGAGGTGGAAAAGGGGAGAAGTAAAAGCCTGAAAGTACAGATATGAGCTCAACCATTTGCTGGTCTCAGTCCTGTTTTACTAGAGATGGAGGAAGCACATCCCAGCACCTGGGGAAGCCCAAGCTGGCCTGTGGTCTCCCAGGAGTAGCGCAACTCCTTCTGACAAAGGGCTTGTACTAATTATATATGTAGCAAGAGTGGCAACACCAGCACTTCCAAAGTGCTGGGGACTCCCGTGCCACCCCAGGGCATGGAGAGCAGCTTATGGGTGTGTTTCCACCCATCCCCTCCATGTCTTGTGCAAACCAGCAGTACCAGTAAGCAGCGTGAGTGGTTGTTGTGTACCCTCCCTGTCTGGCTCTTCCTCTAACATTGCCCACACACATCACAAGACCCAGACCCCTCTCAATCGTTCATAGACCCAGGAGTGAGCAGCAGATGGCATCAGGAAGAAAGTAGGCTAATCTGTGTGTGTGTGTTGGTATCAGAGAGACAGAGAGAATTTTTGGCCTCTTATACGCACAGATCCTGGATTAATTTGTAATAGAGCTGGAGCTGGAGGGAAATTAGATGCCAATCCTGAATAAAGTGGTTTTGACAGACAGGAAAGATTACAAGTCATTTTGATTCTACTGAGCATGAATGTGAGAGGGGGGAAAAAAAGACCATGAATGGTAGAAGCAACTCAGTGAACATTTCAGGGACTACGCCCAGCAACAGCTACTTCAGTGGTATTGGAGAGTAGGAGCTTGTTTCTCTTTGCTGAAAGGAAGTTCTACCTGTCTTAGTGATGTCTGTTCAGGTCAGGCTCAATCCTCCCGTGCTTCTCTTCTGCAGTGCGCAGCATCAGTCTCTCCCTGACTGGCAAAAGTGATTCATTGTTCTTCATCACTCCTAATGCTCAGTCCACATGCCTCCAGCAATGACTTGCCCCTCCATATTTTGCTGGGTTCTTTGCTTCACATTACTTGACTCTGCAATTTTCATTTGATCAGCTCAGGGTGACAGGAATTGCTGCTGTGCAAAGGTTTGTGTAGGTGGATGGTCTGATCTACATCAAAGGCACAGATCCTAACCTTGTTAGCCTGCTGTAGTTACTTAGGAATGCTTTGTAATCAACAGTAGTCGGAAAATGGGTCTGCTCTGAAGCCT
The DNA here is from genome assembly GCA_013397135.1 of Pachyramphus minor. Lineage (NCBI taxonomy): Eukaryota > Metazoa > Chordata > Aves > Passeriformes > Tyrannidae > Pachyramphus > Pachyramphus minor. The sequence continues at coordinate 724,873 of VYXB01007853.1, read as the reverse complement.
GTGACAGTGCAGCTCTCTCTTGTTCCTCCTTGCAGCTGGTCTTGCCTGGTAACAGTTTGCCTGTGTTACCAGGATGATCCCTGTATTTCAGATAAAAGGAGGAGCTACTGTGCTGTGTGTGGCACCAAAGCAAAGGTGACTTGCAGAGGTTTTGGGAGGACTGCTGAGTGGTGCTGGGGGAGCCACTCCTGCTGCATGCACCATCCCCTCACCCTGTAACTAGGGTCACCTCTGAGGCTTGGGGTGGGGGGTCCCAAACCCTCAGCTGCTGCCATGCCCTGGCTGTCCCACTGCCACCGTCCCCAACCTCTGGCTGACACACTTTCTCCCTTCATTCCTGGGCAGCGTTTGCAGCAGATGACACAGCCCAAAGCAGAGGTGCACATGCAGAACAACGGCCTCCAGCCAAAGACATCCTTGAATGGGAGGATCTCGGATGCCACTGTCTAGGAGGAAATCCCGAACATCCTCGCCCTGTCCTGTAGCTGCTCGCTCCACATTGTCCCTCGAGCTCCTCCAGCACAGCTTCATGTCCCTGGCTCCAAGATGGCTTTCACTTGTTGAAGAGAGGACCTGGTGGAGGAACCTGCTTGTATCCCTCCTGGCCTGGCTTACCAAGGCCCTGAACAAGCTGTCACCAGGGCGTTGTGCGGTGACCATCTTCATCCTGCAACATCCAGGCTCTCAGGGAGGAGCAGCCCACACCTTCCTCCTCCAGAGGAGAGGTGATGTCTCTAGAGAGCTTAGACTGATTGTTGTCCACTTCTTTGCTTTTCTTGCCTTTCCATGTGAAACTGTGCAGAGCACCCCCCAGCACACAGCTGTGCTTTCACCCCACAGATCTTGCTGACACCGGGTTCAAATCGCAGGTGGCTGTTGATTTATGGAGCATAAACCAACACTAACAAAAAACTGGAGGGGATGTACAGAACAAAGGATACTAGTGCAGAACAAGGGATTCTAGTGAGGAGTCCAGCATGCTGGTAGCTGTAGGACACCAAAAAACTGGAGAAGGGCCTAAGGACAAAGTGTGCTGCTCACAGGTGCCATGTTTCAGCCCTGTGCAGTCTCCAGCTGTGTTCCCTGCATCCCTGGGGCTGTCCCTGTGAGTCAAAGCCCTGCTGAGCAGGCAGCCTTTCTCTTCTGGAGCATCCTGCCCTCTGTGCAGTAGCCAGTCCCTGACCCTAAAATGCAGGGTAAGTGAAGGGCTCTTTGCCAGAGGCTGTCCGAATCTCCCACATAACCACTCTCTGCTGCAACCAGCTTTGTGCAGAGGCAAGAGGTCTGCCATGTGATAAAGAGATTTTCCAGCACTCCCCTCAGCAAATCTCTTTCTAGCTGGAAAAGGGTAGCTCCTGCCAAACACCCTCCCTGACTGCATCCCTGCATGGGAAATAATAAGATGCAGCATAGTGCCCATGGATGGTTTAGTTTATTCCTTTTCCATGAAGTGGCAACACCTAAATCCCAGGAGCTCCTGAGGCAGTCAGTAGGATGGAGCCCCATGCTTAAACCCACCCCTGTGAACCAGTGCTGATGTCCCTTGTGCTGGCATTGGCACATCCAAACTCCCAACACACACAGGAGACACTGAGCTGGTGTAGATGATGCTGGAGGAGGGTAACACCTCAGAGAAGGCTGGGAACTATGTCAGAGCAGTCCTAAAGCAGCAACATATTTCTTTCTTCTTATAAAGTCTTGTGAAAGGAGGTGTCTCATGATAGCACCATGTGTAGATGTGACAGTGACATTCCCATTTGTGACAGCTGCCCAATGACCCCATGCAGGGATACCTATGTACTCAGAGCATTTGAAGAGCACCCACCACACGTGTCCACACATGGTGTGACAGTGCAGATTAGTCTTTCCTCACCCATGGCACAACATTGGCACTTCTCACACTCCCAGGTTCAGCTCAGAATCAACAAACTCATAAACGAGCATCCAAGAAAATGTATGTCCCACCCACACTTCCTACCAAAGGGTCTGGTCTCATAGGTGACACACTGCAGTCCCCTCGAGCTCCCACCTCAGGCACCAGCTGAGTGATGAACCTGTGCACAGTTGTCCTGCGCTCTGGCAGTCGGTGTAAATTGCTGCAGGTTGGCCCTGTGCTGCCTGTCCTTGGGACCCACCAGTGCACGGGGCCAACCTGCTCTTCTGTCAGTCTTCCAGCCTGAGGATCAGTAACAGAGGAAAGAAGTTTTCTGGTTAAAGCTGAAGTCAGTCACTTCTGTGGGTGGGTCCCCTGCCAACTTGCCAGCGCATCCCAATTAATGTTGCTTCAGGTGTGTAACCCATTTTTATTTGTACACGTGTGGCTCTTAGTGGTTGTGGCTGCCAGGCCTTGAGTGTGTGTTTCGCGGTCTCCAACACCCCGAGCTGGGATCACGCCCTGCTCCATGTGTAATCAGTCAGGTATTTGCGTCAAAAAAATCACAGCTGTTAAACAGACGTGGGGAAACACTGAATTTACAGGCTTGATCTTGTAAAGCCGAAAGCCAAACACCGAAAGGTGCAATCATAGCTCATCACAATTAATCTCAGCCCCTCACAGACATGTCATCTTTCCTCGTCCCTTAATTGTCTGCGCTAGTACAGCTGAAAATTTCTATTCCAATTTCACCTGTTTTTATGAACCGGGGCAATAAAGGAAACCACTCTTTATAAACAGAGGGACAACTGTGTTGAAAATAAATGTTAAACCTCTAATCTTTGCAGTAATGACCTTTACTAGACACCTACTTTTGCCTGGGCAGCCAGGTCACATAACCCCCCTCCCCTCAAACGCAGACTGAGGGTTGCACAGACAGGTAATGGACAGAGGAGTCAGTGCTTTGAGAGAGGCCTTGAAATCATGGAAGACCTTGTTTTTTTCCAGCTTCATTGGGGTAGCTCAGGTCTGAGGCAGGACAAATCAGTGTCAGGGGTAATTTTTTAAACACTTTCCCAAAGAGCTGTTTAAAGGTTGTTCCTCCGAGGAAGTGGAGAAGGAAGGGTCCAGAAAACAAACTCCTTCCCCTGGTGGCTGAGAAAACCTCTAACCCCCCAGTTCCTATTTGCTAGGATTTTAGCCCCAGCATCTCTTTGACTTGTGGCCTTGCCTGTGGCACATAATTTCAGGTGTAGCAGCAGGGGCAGCCCTGTGCATGGGCTGCTCATAATAACAATATTTGATGAGATTTAACCATTTGTTCAGCTTCCTGCCTGGGACCTTCTCCTTTGGTCTCCCTCCTGCACTTCCCCGTTTTGCTTTCTTTTCTCACTTCTTCCCCACTATCATCCATTCAGTGGAAATAATCTACCTCAGCTTGCTTCTTCCTGCTTTTTCAGTTCTACTACTGTAAAATTACAGCTCGCCCTCCTTTCTCTTCTCTTTTCTGTTTTTTCCTCATTTCTATCTCTTTCTATTATCACCAGCCTCTCTTCCCTGTTTCTCTCATGTGCTCTCCTTCCAGCCTTGCTACTTATTCCTGTGTGCCTTGGCTCAGCTGGTCACTGTGTGCATGCTCAGCCCTTCTGCCCATTCGAAACTGGAGCTCAGGACCCTATTGAGGAGCTCACCTTTTTGCAGCATCCAGTTCCTAAGAACCAATTTCTTCCCCAATACCAAAATTGTAATGAAGTTCCAACTGCCTTTTCCTCCTCTTTGCACCAGAAAGCATTGTGCCAAGCAATGCTATCTCTCGGTGTTACTAGAAAGACATTTTGACCCACATTCCACCACTGTCCACAGAGCTGTGCCTGTTCTGAAAGACTTTGTCGCTTTTCCTGGTTTTGCACTATTTTATTTCCACCATGAATATTTGGATCTGTGAAGTCTGGCATGCAAATCTTTGCAGGTAGGAATCTGTCCTTAGTCAAGCTCTGTCTGGTTGACTGATCCCCTTCTCCATCATTTCAAACTCATCTCATCCTTACTGCTCTAAGAGCCTTCCCACCTCCCTCACACTCAGATTTCCCATCTAGTGAGAGGTCAGGGATAGTGATAGATCCCCTTGAGCTCATCCCACACCTCTGAAATGCCACTGTGGCCAGGTCCAGCAAAGCAGCCACATCTGCACGTTGTCTTTTTGACATCAGGCTTTGGATACTGATTGCTCTGTGCCAGTGACTCCTCTGTAAGAACTGCTTTTGTGCTGTTCCCATGGTGTGTCATTTCTGCTGACGGCCCCTCTGCTCCTTACTCCTTTTGACTCACCCAGCAGAGAGGATGCATACATAGACGGGGGGTGGGATGCCCCCCTCTCCCCTCTGCTGTGGTTCAGAAGGGGACTTTGCTCCCCTGTGCTCACATATAGAACTCCTGCTTTTTGTCTGCCCCTCACCTCCCCTGCACCTGCCAGCCTCTCCCTCCCACTATGGGCAGCTGCTTGAAATAATCCTCTGTGAAACCTCTTAATTCTAAGGAGCTATTTAGGGAGCTGTGTTCAAATCCCTCTGAAATCCTCTTTTTCCTGATGGCTGCAAAATATAAAATAAATGGTGCTGCCCCTCTGCTGCGGCAGGGCCTGAGGTGGGCCATGGGGAAGGCAGGATTGTTTTGTTGCTGCTCAAGTGCTGCTTCCCCTGGAGATCCAGGTGTGATCCTCTCCCCTGGGAGAGGGGAGCTCTTCCTGCTGCCATTCTCCCAGATGTGCTCCAAGAGCTGGCAGCTGGAAGCTGGTTGTAAAACACGTGTGCAATATCTGCAACATGATCCTCATACCATGTAAGGCTGCACTGTAAGGCTCCAGCCAGCCGACCACCGTGCAGACTGTAGTCTCTCCACAGCTCTGTGGAATGATGTGTTGGGTGCAGTTGTGCTGAGCATCAGGTGACATCTTAAAGCAGGTGTCATTCCGGATGAGCAACTTGTCCTTATCCCTCACCTGTCCCAGGGGGATTCTCTCGGGATTAGAGGATCCAGGTTGCATTTGGTGATGGCCAAACGGGGAGGGGGTCTGCAGCACCAAGGGGGACTTCGACCATGGTTTTGCTTGTACTGAGGGCTACCAGCTTGCACCAAGCACTGTCTGCTTTCCTCAGGGCCTTGAGCACATGAAACATGGTGCTCAGCACTGGATGTCAGTAGTGGCACTGGAGGCCACATGGTGCATCTGTACAACTTGGCCTTCCCCTCCTGATGTCTGATCCTGCCTCTGCACAACTCCACGGACTGGTCAGAGTCCACCTGAGCAGCTCAAGGTAGGAAGAAATATCCTGGAAATTCTGAAACCTAGTGATGACACCTGGGAGCTTTCAAAAATGCGTGCAAGGACCATTCTGATCATTTCACCCCTCAAAGCCCTTGAAAAGGCAAGAGAAGATATGTCAAGGGAGGGTTGAAAGATGGGAGCTAGCATGGGGGCTGGCTACCATCTCTCCTCCACCACCTTGGCCACTGCAGCAGTCCTTGGATCAGGTACCTGTCACTTCTTCCTCCCTTCTCTGCTCTGCATTGTCTTGCTTACCTGCCTCACTTTCCCTCTTGGGGAAGAAGCTTGCCTGGCCATGCCAGTTTTCTCTCCTCCTTGGCTTTGCTTTGCACCTGTCAGCCCCGAATTGCTGGACAGAAGTGCCTGTTGCTGGGCCAGGGGGTGGCCAGGGCAGGCAGTCTGGCAGGGAGGGGTGGGGCAGGCTCTGCACAGAGACTGGGGAACTGAACCCTTTCCTGCTCACCCAGACAGCCCTGTGCAGCTCCATGGCTCCTTCCTTCACCAGTTTCTCACTGTCTCTGCCAGCAGCGCTCCTTCCTGGTATGGAAATCCAGTGCTTTTTCATGGACATCTAACGGGGATGGCCCCTACAGCCAGCCATCCACAAACTCACAGGTGGTGAGTAACAAGGTACCAAGGGCACTGTGAAAGCAAAAACCACAGTGCTGCACACTCCAAGCATTTTAAGATCTTTCCTCCATTTTCTATGTCTTTATTAATATGTTAAAGTGGTGTTTGCCATCAGAGCTGCGTGGCAGCAGTAGTGTTACCACCCTGGTCCTTGGGGTTTGTTCTCCCCATCAGGAGCAACTCCCAGGACTGGTGTCCTTTCATCCAGTGCGCCAAGTGCTCTAGGCAGTGTGTGTCCCTGTGTGTCCTCTCCTGTGCCCCAGGGGTGTGTGTCAGGAGGGCTGCCTGGGGGACTGTGAAGTGTTTCCCTGGCTTTAGTGCTTGCCCTGGCACATCCCAAGGGACTGAGACCCACGTGAAGCTGTTAACCATAAAGGGTTTTGAGCCACAGCACAATGCCCAGGGGCAACATCCAGGAGGTGGTCCTGGACAGACCCTGGCAAGTGACAGGGGATGGGGTGACATGCCAGTGTCCCCATTACAGCTCTGGCTGAGGCGGTTTTGCCAAGGGCAGTATGGTGCTCCTGCCAAGCATGTGTCCATCATCCCTGTGATGCTGTCAGCTGGGAAGTGTCCATGTCTGGATATGCTCAGGAGAGGTTAGCACTCCCCACACCAACACCTGACAGCCATGACACTGACGGAGATGCCTCCTGACAGCCTGGCATGATGCTGCTGTGCTGCCAAGAAAACAGCACCAGCATTCACTGGGGTCACAGGGACCAGCCACGGGCCCTCATGGGATTCCATGTGTCCCCACCACAGCTCCTGGGGACCAGCAGCCCTCACCCCACAGCTGCAGCCCTGTGAGGAGTGGCCGTGGAGGGATTTATCCTGACTGTACTCCTGACAGCACTGCAGCTTTCTCTGTGGGACGCTGGAGGGCTGAGGTTTTTGCTTCCAGATGAGAAAACCCAACTCATCAGGAAGGGATTTATCTGAGTTACAGGTGTAATGATATGGGGAGGGTGCTGGACTCAGAGGGTCCCAAAGCCGGAGCACAGGGGCAGATGAACTGCTATGTGGGCACTCCTGCTTGATCACTGCATCTCCCTGAAACCCGGGGAGCCACAGGCTGAGCAGGGCATGGTGGCACAAGTAGATGTTTTTCTCCCTTTGAAAGTATGTGGCTCAGAGAAGACTCTTGGCCAGTTTGTGTTCCATTGTGCTGTTTGGGAAAATGCAAATATCACAGCAGCGACCCCATAAAGAAAAGCACCTGTCAGGTTTGTGCTGACGCTGCTGACCCAGATTCAGATAAAACCTCCCTGGATCTATCCAGTTGTGAGGTTCTACAGTGTAAACTCATACCCTGCCACCAGCCCAAAGAGCACTCCCTGCTGTTGCTCAATGGCTCCAGGTCCCCTTACACAGACTTGGAGGTACATGAGCCCCTGGGCTGGTCCCAGGGGAAGAGGCAGGCATGTCTCAGCACGCAGGCAGCGCTGGCTGCCGGCCCCAATCTCTGCCCATCCCCAGGGAGCCCACGTGCCTCTCGGTCGCAGCTTTCTCTTGTCTTTGTGGCTGAGCCCGGCCTGCCACCCTCTTGCCTGTGCATCACCCTCCAGCACATGCCAGAGCTGACTGACATGCCTTTAAAAATAACTCCTATGTGGGGAGAAGGACAAGAGATGGAGAGGGATGACTGTCCTTGGTTGGACAGGGACCACATCCCCCTCTGCCTCTCCCTGCCTTCCTGATGCTCTAGGTCACTGCCTGCCCAGCCCATGGCACAAATACCCTGATGTGGTTTTGAAGTGCATTTGGTCCCTCAGGAGGAACAGAAAGAGAGCTGGTATCTCTGTCCCCTCCCTGCATTGACTGCAAATGAAGGGATTAGGAATTATAATCCAAGATTCTTATTTTAAAGCGGCTTTTCAGCTCTGTGAGGGGAACTTCAGCATGATGCTCCTGGGAGAGGTGGTGACAGGGCAGCTGTCACAGCCCCAGTCACCATGGGTGCTTGGGCAGTGGCAGACAAGGCTCAGTGGTGCTCTCCGGGCTCTGGGAGTGACTGCACTGAGCAGCACTTCCACAGGGAGCAGGCGTGTCCAGGAGACTCTCCAAGCCCAGGATAGAGATGATATCCCACAGCTGGGCATCTGCTTTGGCACCACAGAGTGCACTGGGCAGGTACCACCATCAGGCTGAACCAATGGATTTTGAGGGTTTTCTGGATGTCTTGAGCTTTGAAAAGGAAGGGTGGGCTCTTCCTTTGGGGATGGAGGACGGGTCTGTATTAGCAACAGTGTGTAAATGGGAGATTTGAGGGGTGGGCAGCACAGCCATGATGAACTACGTGTGGCAGCCAGTTGTCCTGACAGCATCCCAGCTACTGCCTCATGGGATGCCACAGGCAACCTGCCCCATGGGGGCTGCCTCCATCCCTGGCAGCATCATGGACCTCGGGATGACCCTCCAGCTGTGGAGACTCCTCTGCAGGGCAGAGCCTTGGGATCTGAGTGAGATCAGATGGATCTCATGGCAGCATCTGCTTCTGGGATGCTGAGTGCCAAATTGCATCAGCCCAAAGCATCCTGCAGCCCTTGGGCTGTTCCACACCGCTGGCAGTGTCTGCCCCAGAGAGGCGCTGTGACCTTTTTCCTCTTTTTTATTTTTTTCCTCCTGCTCCTTCCTGCTGCATTCATGGCAGACCTGTGAAAAATGTTAGCAAATTACTGTTTTTTTCACTGGTATCTCTGCTGCCTTTCCCTCTGCTAATTATTATAGCAGTGCCTCTTCTAGGGCAAGTCGACAGATGGCCAGGTTTTTTATCTTCGAACAAGCTATTTAATAAGGGCTCCCGCTTTTCCCTTGCACATTTCTTTCCTGGCTGCACGTCCTGAGCTGCTGGATGGGTTGTCCTTTTCACTGGGGATGCCAGAAGCTGTGAGCTGAGACTGAAGGTTGAGGTCAGATCCCAGGGGAGGGGTTTTCCCTTCCTTTCAGAAAGGCAGGATAATTCTGCCCAGGTTCATGTGGCCTTACAGAGCAATGCTCTCCCTGCTTACAGAAAGATGCGGTGGGGAACCAGTCCTCACAAGGAGGTGAGAAGGGCTGTGTCAAATGCTGGGTCCTGTGGGGCAGATCCTAAGTACCTAGAAAGCCAGTAGGTGCTGAAAGCAGCACAGTCGCTGCTCACACCAAGTGAAATCCATCTCACAGGGACTGCCCTGTGCTCTGGCTTACGCTGTCATC
>VYXB01007853.1:610493-715713 GCA_013397135.1 Pachyramphus minor | reverse complement strand
CAGGGAGGGCTCACTGCACCCTCCTGCACTGGTGTGTCTGACAGACACACCAGGTGTTTTTTAGAAGCTAAAGCCGAGATTTCCCCAACTGTTGCTGTCTCCCTGACTCTAAAGGGGGTGTACAAGGACCCAAACCCTTCTGGACCTGCTCCAGGAGAAAAAAGAAAGCTGCCCTTCGCATGAGAAGGGAGACCAGGGAAACAGGAGGTGGCTTTGGGCACCAGCTGCTTTGTGGCAATGCCTCAGCAGAGGCACCAGCACCAGGTTCTGCTACAGCTGGGTTCACTTCAGTGACTAATTTCCCTGTTTTTTGCAAACTTTCTCTGTGCCTGGTTTCTCTAAAGAGTTTTCAAAGCCAAGTGGCCTGAGGACCTGGTACAGCATCAGGCTGTTGGGTGAGGCCTGCCTTGATGAGAGGGTTAGCACAGATCTGGGCTCCCCACATGGCAGAGCTATGGCACCATTCACTGTTTTCCCCTACCCTGCCTTTATTTCCCCCTTCCCGGGAAGCTGAAGACTGATGACTTCTCTTNACGGTTTGGGCTGGAAGGAACTTTAAAGATCACCTTAGTTCCAACTCCCCTGCTATGGGCAGGATATCTTTCACTAGACCAGGTTGCTCAGAGCCCCATCCAACCTCACCTTGAAGACTTCCAGGGATGGAGCATCTACAACTTCTCTGAGCAACCCCTTCCAGTGTCTCACCACCCTCACAGTAAAGAACTTCTTCATAATATCTAATCTAAATCTTCCCTCTTTCAGTTTAAAGCCATCACCCCTTTTCCTGTCATTCTGCATCTCTCTTGTAGCCCCTTTAGGTACTGGAAGGTGTTATAAGGACTCCCTGCAGCGTTCTCTTCTCCAGGTTGAACAATCCCAATTCAGTCAGCCTTTCCTCACAGAAGAGGTGCTCCAGCCCTCTGATTGTCTTCGTGGCCTTCTCTGGACTCACTCCAGCAGGTCCATGTCCTTCTTATGTTGGGGACCCCAGAGCTGGACACAGAACTCCAAGAAGGGGTCTTATGAAAATACCTTGCTCCAAGTTTTTTATGGACTGTAGTTAATAGCTTGTTTCAAAAAAGTGGTGAGGGCAGGAAAGGGGAAGCACTTTCCCTGTCACAGGCAGTGGTGGGAGGCAGGGCCGTTCCAGCAGTGAGACGGTGGCTGTGGGAGCAGGAGCATCCCCAGACCATACCAGTGCCTCATGCAGAGGAGCATCAGGGGAGACCTGCAAAGCCATCAGCTTTCAGCACTTGTGGCCCTGCACTGACCCAGCTCTGTCCCAGCCAACTGTGCAAACAGAACACGGTGGCAATTGGAGGACAAGGGTGGTTTTAGTGCCCTGTGGGTGGACGCCAGTTTTCAACAGAGTGTGGGAGGACACTTGCCCCATTGTCTCTGATTTAGTATTAGGAAATTCATGAAAGTAGCAAAGAGGGGCCACCAGCTTAGAGAAATCCTGCATGTGCAGCTGGGAAAATGCAACAGAGGGGCAATTTCTCCTGTTGCTGGCACTCTGTGGGTCCTGTTTGGTCAGCTAGTCAGCATGAGGCTTCTGAGCATTTGACATATGTCCTGGTTTTGGCTGGGATAGAATTAATTTTCTTCCTAGTAGTTGGTACAGCGCTGTGTTTTGGATTTAGGATGAGAATAATGTTGATAACACAGTGATGTTTTAGTTGTTGCTGACTTAGTGCCCACCCTAAGTCAAGGACTTTTCAGTGCCCCCTGCTCTGCCAGTGAAGAGAGGCACAAGAGGCTGGGAGGAAGCGTGGCCAGGACAGCTGACCCGAACTGTCCAAAGGGATATTCCATACTACAGAGCATCAAACCCAATATATAAATGGGGGGGAGTTGGCTGGGAGCCAACCTGATCACTGCTGGGGAACAGGCTGGGCATTGGTCAGTGGGTGGTGAGCAATTGCATTGCACATCACTTCTCAGTCTTGAGGTTCATTCCCCTCTCTCACTTTCGTCTTACTGTTATCTTACTTTATTTCAATTATTAAACTGTTCTTATCTCAACCCACAAGTTTTACCTTTTTCTGATCTCATCCCCTTTCCACGGGGGTGGGGGAAGAGAGTGAGCAGCTGTGAGGTACTTAGTTGCTGGCTGGGATTAATCCACAAGGTAAAGAGCTGAAATGTACTGAAAGGCAAGCCTTTCATAACGGGAGGGAATAGGAAGGTATACATGGAATATCGGGATGTGCATATATCACGTAAAATGTTTTAACTGCTACAATCTCAGTCCTACAGTCCTGTGGAAGAACTTGCCCTCTCCCCGTCTACTCCCTGTGTTTTGGGGTTTTTTATGAACCTGATATGGTTTGGGACACCCTGCCCTACATGAGGAGGAAGGATTAGAAAGACAGGGTACTCTTGTTTTCAAAAAAGTAACTGATGACTGTGCCACACTGTCAGAACCCAAGGCTGGAGCGTGGGTGCTGTGTAAAGTAAGATCTTGCCCTACATGCCTGAAAACATTCCCAGCTTGTGGATTTTATGGCTTAAGACAGAAAACACAGCTCCTCATCCAGTTTTTAACCTCAGTTGCATGCAATCATTAGCTGCAGGAAAGTTGCTTCAAGACCCACCAAGTGTGACAGAGCTCCTAAGCTGGTTAAATCCCACAGCACTGCTAACCATGCATCATCACCCTTGAGGTGGCTGCTTATTTCCAGCCGCCTTTCCTTGGTCAGGCAGGTGTATTTCATGGCTCTAGGCCATGGATTCAGGATCTGGGCAGTCAGAGGGTCACCTCTTCCCCAGCAGCTAGTGATGACAGGAAACCTGAATCTGTGGGGAATGGTTGAGCCTGACTCTGTGATCAGCTGTGCCCAGGTACCCAGGAGGCACCAGAACAATCTTTCCAGAGTACCCCAGATGAGGTGGAAGAAGACCCATTGCAACCTGCACACAACAGTGCCCCTGCAGGCACATGGCAGCTTTGGCTTTGTGGTGACCTTCCACTGCTCCAGGAGGACTCCACCCTTTGCATTGGCTTTGGGATGGGTATCTGACCCAAGGGGCAGCACCTTCAAAGCAGGAGGCAGCAGGCTGTGAAGTGCTGAGTTCAGTGGCAAGTCTGCATTTTCTGCTCAACAGGAGGTGGGTTAGAAACCACTTACAGAAAAGCATTTGAGGGATGCTTTGCTGACTTAAGTGCTTAACTTAAAGTCCACCTGAAAAGTTCCAGCGAAAAACTGCATCTCAAAATTCTCTGTGGAAAAGAGCGATGTATTTTGATCAACTCCGACCACACTATGTATAAGTTATTGCCCACAGTGGATGCTGTATAGATATAACAGGTTACAAAGGCAACATGACAGTGGTGGTATATGCTTTTTGGGTTGTAATCCTTTGTACCAATACTACCTGTATGTGTCTACAAAGAATCCATCCCAAAGAGAATTGCCATCTTCTGATTAATAATAGTATCTGCACATCGGAGCAAGTTAGGAGTATTTCACATATAGACAATCTGTTTTTATTGCTTTCATCTTTACAGCCAGGTGTGTGATCTAAACATCAGGCAGAAACTTCAATAATCTTCTGTTTCAAAACATCTTAGAAAATGACTGTTTGGGGTGGGCTGATTTGTAATATATCCGTGGCACACAAAAACATAAATGGAAGCCTCTGAATCCCTGGGAAATTCTCTGTCTGTGTCTTACAGAGATTTCTGTCCTCCCAAGTGTTTCATGGTGGGCCTGGGGATCTAAGGGATTCTTTGAAGCCAGCAAAGAATTTGCAACCTATAGACAAGGGGTTTTTTAAGCAGGAGCAATCTGAATCCAGCATCTATTCGACTCAGCTGCAAAGATGCATCCTGCCTTCCCCCACCCATTGCAGAGGAGAGCTTGCTTTGGGTGCACGTGTTTGATTCTCTCTCAAAGGTCAGTTTCATTAACCTTGGGGTTATGCTTTGTGTAAATATTCACATCACTCTGATTTGCATGGGAAATGTCATTTTCCTTATGTATCTCCCATCCAAATGTTAACCAAGCCTGAGCCTACGTAGCCTGTGAGATGTGCTGCGATGGTAACTGCAGCCAGCACAGCTGTCCTGCTCAGGCAGTACACGGCTGCATACGCCCAAAATTTTTGCACAGCATGCTCTTCTCCATGGATAGCAGAGGTGCCTACATGTTGTCTGCCGTAGAGTCCTACATGTTGGCAGATGGTGTGTGCATTAACACACAGTATGTGCTGCTCTCTCTGGGTGCAGAGATTGCTGTGTGGCCAGCTGGCACATGTGAAGCTGCTCTCCTGCTGCAGCAGCGTGAGCCCTGCAAGGGTGTGTGGGCCTCCTTCCCCAGAGGTGCAGACTGCACAGCCATGAGCACCCAGCAAGATGGGAAGCAAGGAGCTGCGGCACAGAAGGACTCTGTCTTCCCCTCCTCCCCCGCTTCACTGTTTTCCTCTCTGCCTCACTGCAGGGGTGAATTTCACATTAAGTTGCCGTCTCTTGAACAAGTTTACTTCTTCCTGGTTTCTGACCGTCAGAGAGTCTGAGCACTGAGCTAGCTCCTGCTGCTTTTGATGAAAAGTCAGCAGTAGCCGCAGCAGGCTGCCCCCGAGGCCAGCAGGAGGCCAGGATGCCCAGCACTCCATGGGAGCACACCCTTGGTGTGTCACACACCGCTGGAGCCCAGGGACACCAGAGGGGGGCTGAGGCAAAGAAGACATAAGCGCACAAGTGACATATCTCAATATAATTTCTAAAACTCTATTAGTTGAACAGATAAAATACCTCTGATCTATTTTTGTTATTTTGTTACAAAATATTAGCCATTTGGACTCTTTGCTAGGTGTGACCACACCACTTTTCCCAAAGGAAGCTTTTCTTGGTGGTATTTACAGCAGGAGACAGGTACAGACAGACAGGTGCTTTCAAAAGCCTATGCACAGGTAACACTTCTGTTGTTAGATTTTAAAAAGACACATTCAGATGGGGTGGTGACTAGTGCTGAAGAGCTGGGTGACTTCAAAGCTGCTGTCCCAGGCATGGCTGCAAAAGAGAGGGCAGAACAAGGACAGCTCTAGCTCACGAAACACTGCTGGCAGTCCCTGGAGCCTACACTAGCACAGTGAGGCAGCTGGTGGAGTGGGAGATGGGGGAGCTTGCTCAGCAACTTGCATTTCAAAGCAGAGACTCCGCCAAGCAGCAGCATCCTTGATTTAGGGCTCAGATTTGTTTTGGAAACCTCACAAACATGTGCAGATAGTTGCAAGTTGAGCCTCTGGAAAAACATGTAACAAAACTCACACCCTTACAGCTCAGAGGCCCTCAAATATCCCCAAATCTGGTGGTACCTTTTTGTGAGGAAGTATGAGTACTGATGTTCTGGACCATACTCACACCTTTCATCTACAGAAAGGAGAGAAAACATGACCTGTGGGATGCTTTGAAAGACCTGTGAAAGCACTAAGAGTTGCTACCCCAGTGGGCCAGACTACGGCATAAAAAAGTACCACAGCAGAGGACAAACACTGCATTAAACCCAAATTGTTTGGAAAGCTTGATTCTCCTGTTGCATTTTTCCATCCCTTTGCTACTGGTGCAAACAGACTAATTTCACTGGGCCTGCATCAGCATGAGGAAGCATCAGGATGGAGCCTGACATATTGTGTAACGCAGCTCTGCAAACCTCAGTAACACCTTGTTCTCTCCTACTGTCCAGCAAAGCCACCTTCTCATTTGGCCACTGACTCTCCGACACTCACTGCAGAGTACTTTTCACTAGGTTTCTCTTTTCTCTCTCCCCCCTCTCTCCTTTTTTAATATAAAAGGACATGAATTTGGCAGCAAAAAGACATTCATTTGGGTTGAGCTAATCTCTGCAGCAGCTTCCTGCCTGACCCTTCCACCTGAAAGATTGTGCTAGGTTCATGATCAGAATCACTGCTGTCAATAGCTGGTGATTTTGCTTTGGGCTGATCCCTCTGGGTGAGCTGTGTTACACATTTTGTCCTTCATTAGGTTGTCACTGACACGCTCCTTCTAGCCTGCACCCCGTCAGTTTGTGTGCAAGGGTGTCTGTTCACAGCAGTACAGCTACACTGAGTCTGTGTCTCACTGGCATGTGGGAGGGCTGTGGGAGCAGACAATACAATAGATCAGATGAGGTACAGATATGTTTTAAAGTGCTTGTCATCCTTCGAGACCAACCTCCAAAGGAAAAAGAAAAATCTGTATTTCGAAGTGAAGTCCGAAGGGCTCAGCTACACAGTAGAATTTAGATCAACCTGTTCCATGACAACCTGGAATAGTTTTGTGTCTCTCCAGCCAAACCCAACAGAAGATGTGGTAGCCAGCAGGCTAGAAGACAGCAAGGGTTATCTACATTTGCTTCTCTATCCAAAGCTCAAGGCCAGCAGTAGCCTTTGTAAGGTCAGGGAAATGGAGCCAACTTGCCCTGAGAGAATACTGTGCCTCAGGTACCTCGGCACTTCAGTAAATGTGCTTCCACCCTTCATCCAGCATGAAGAAGGGAGTCTCATGGAAGCTTCCTTATTTCTTCTTTAAATTCTTGTAGCTCTCCCAATCAATTATTAAAGCAGCAAACATCTCTTGTAGGAATTTCACAGACATTGCTATAAATATTTTATCTAAAAAAAATTATTTCCTCAAGTACCTTAAGGTTTTTTGCTGTTGTCACTTTGTGTTAAATGTCAAGTAAAACCTAATTTATTTATTTTAACACACACAGAGCTTCATTGGCTCACTGCACTCTGGGAAAAAAAACTGAACAAGTACTGCCATTCCCCTCAGACAGCGAAGTAACTGCTGGGAAGGGAGGGCAGTGCCAGTGCCTCCTGGATACCACCCTTTCCGTTGCAGCAGTGAGTAAAAATTAACCAGCAGCCACACACTGACTACACTGGCTGGACAATGGCAGATGCCACACATCTTTCTCAGGAAGCTACGGGCAGCTCGGATGAGATCCTGGCTGCTGTGAGGTGGCAGGGTGTCACCCTGGAGGGAGTCAGCAGCGAATCAGGCCAGCTGTGCCTCACAGCTGGCTGGAGGGTGGAGGGGCTGAGCAGTGGCTGGGGGTGAGGACCTCCCCCTGTGTCCGGATTTGCAATGTGGAGCATCCAAACTGCCCCAAGGGGCTGACTAGAAGAAAGCTTCCCTGGTCTGGAGGGAGACTGGGCTTCTGTTCAGGGTTTTCTTACAATCTTCTCTGTCATCTTCTGCAGCCCTCCCTGAGGTTTGCTTGTCAGCTCCTGGTCAGTACATTTGTTATTGGGTATAAAAGCAGCAGCTTTTATAGTGCTGTGCTCCAGACAGCCAAGCAAACAACCTCTTGGCACATCAGGGTCCTGCAGTCACCTCACCAAGTGAGCAGGCTCCTGCCCTGGAGGGCTGGCGAAGCACAGGAGATCCTTCACTCCAGCCCCTGTTTGCTTTCCTAACCTCATCTGGGCTTAAATCCAGGTCACACATGTGAACTCTTTCACCTGAACATTTCAGCACAGGCCGCACCACCACACAGGCATCCAGAGAGCACTGAGGGGAGCCAAGTCGGCCCCTGATGCACTGTGGTTTTTGTCACTGGCAGTAACCCCAGAGATGAGCATACTGGCACAATCCTTAAGGAAATTTCCATGTGGCTTTTACCCCACAAGGTAAAAAAGAGTTTCCTGCATCTGTCGCTCATTGTCCCTCTTTCCCTGATATTTTGCACACCCCCACCACTGCTGACAACTCCTGCCATTCCTCACCCAGCTGTTGCATCATCAGCACCCAGTGCTCATGTCTTAGCCTTGCATGGGAAGGAAGAGCATTTCTGTCTTTCCCTCATAAAATAAAATAAAAATAAAAGCCCTAAAAGGCATTCTGTCCTATTTTAAAATCTTAAAGTTGATCTTCTTAAGCCTCAAAGGGAGATAGAATGAGTGAGCGAGACCAAAGCCTTTAAGCTAATTAATACCTTCCCCTCCCTACTGCTCAAAGAGATTTTTTTTTCTAAAAATACATCCATAGCCCATTTTTAATGCCATCTTCCTGCACATCAATGTCCCCAATAAAGCAGAGGAGCTGAGCTGTCATCTCTATCTCGAGATCTGCCCCTCCCCTCACTTTGAAGCTGGGACAGAGAGGGAGAGAGGAGAAGAGGCCTTCGAGTCTGGTATTTGGGCAGCTTTCCTATAGGAAGGGCTGATGGATGCAAGAGTACAGCCAGGCAAGAGATACAGATGGGACCTCACATGGGTGGTCTGCAAAAAGCCCCTTCTCTCTAACGCAGGTGGAAGATCCCAAGTGAAGGGAAGAACATCCACCCCAGAAGCTGAATGTAACACTTGGCTTTGCTTTCAGAATATAAAAATGCAGGTGGGCAGGAAACACAAAACTGGGTAGGAGGAGGAAAGCAGAGGTGGGTCTGTTTTAGAGAAGACAATCGTGTGTGTGTGTGTGTGTGTGTGTGCGCGCGCGCGTGTGTGTGTGTGTTGAGGTGGGAGGGCACCTCGCGATGCCATCTCTTTGGAAAAGTACACATCCATTCCAGGAAGATCCCTGGACTGAATTCCTCCCTTCTGCTCCCTCAGAACTGCTTGGTGTTTCCTTTAGTAAGCATGCGCCATACATACGCTACCATACAGGTGTATTTACATGTGGTGAGGTCTGCTAGGTCTCAGCAGAGGTCTCTGGTACAATGATCCAACAGAACAACAGAAAAAGTTTTGGTGTTCAGTGAGGCCATCTTTGCGTTGTACTGCAGCTCAGGACAGTCTCTCCTCCTCTCAAGCTCTCTTTCCTTTGTGCACTCCTTCGCTTGGAGCCGGCTGCTGCAAGGAGATAATACTTGAAGAGTGATGAGGAGAAAGCATGGCAAGTGGTACAAGTTCTCAGATCCAGCTTAGCAGGCAGCAGCAGTGGTGGCAGGGAGAACTCCACCCCCAGGAGTGCCCCAAGGTTGGTCCTTGGCACGGGTGAGTCCATTTCTCTCCAAGGCTGGCAAAATTTTAGGATAGGTACAAACCTATGGCCAGGTAAATGCAAGGCAGGAAAGGAAGTCGAGGAGTAGGAAACGGAAGACACAGTGCCTAGAAAGCAGCAGGTCATCAAGCCTCTCAGGAACAGGGCAGCAAAGTGCTACATGGGGACGGCACGAGCACAGAGGCCAGCCAGGCTGGCAGGGTGTGAGGATGTGTGAGCATGTAGGTTGGCAGGTTCTACAGATGGCTCCTCACAATTAACATCATCTTGAGGGGAGACAGGGTAAGAGTTAGGTCAGTTGGCTTTTTTTTTTTCTTTTCTTCTTCTTTTACTAAAAAATAAATCACAAACTAGATCTCTGTAGGCAGAAAGGGTCCCTGGGAGGCAGTGGGGAAGAGAAGCGGGGAAGTCTGTGCTGTTTTGGTGCTGGTGGTGCGGCTACACGAGGCTGCGTGAGCCACTGGAGTACCTGCGCCTCTGAAGCAGGGAGCTGGGGGGGCAATACTGGTGGGGGTGGTTGTAGGGAGGTGGTGGTGGGGGCAGGGGAGGCTGATGGACCAGCTTCATGGGGGTCCCAGGGAGCCCACTGCCCATACCGCGCCAGGGGGTGGAGGTGCAGGAGTCGGAGGTGACATAGCGTGTCAGAGTCTGGTTGAGGGCCGGCTCCATCCGAGCGAGGCACGGCTTGTCCAAGACAATGACTTTGACAATCTGCTGGCACTGTACAAGTGTCCCCGCCGAGGCGGGGTGCGCGGGCACCAGTGCTGTCTCCAGCCGCTCCCGTGGCATGTTAAGACGCATGCTGGGCTGCATTCCACTCTCGGGCCCCAGGGCGGAGTTGTGCTGGTACGTTTGAAGCCTGTTGTGAATTGACACCTAGTTTAGAAACAGCCAAAGAAGCATTAAATGTTACAAGACTTTTCCCATCTGCTGCTACTGGCTGCCCTGAATCCCCACCACCGGCCGGCCTCACATGCGTTCAGCCCTCCCCCACTTCAAAAAACCAGAATTTTTACAACTCCCGGCTGCACAGCCCCCCTCAACAGCCCCATCGCCCCCACCTAGGCCTAAGTGCCCCTGTCCTTTCTATCACATCAAAGGCAGCAGAGCCGGCGTTCCCAAATGCCGTGCAACATTGATTAATCCAACCGGCATAGGGAACACAAATCGACTCCAGGAGTGGCGGCGTCCGTGAATTCTCATGGTAATGAACAGACCTCGGAGGTCACGCCTTTGTCCCCACCCACTAAAGGGAGAGGGGAACCAGACCACGAGGTTTGGGACAATCGAGGTTGTACATGTCAGCAAAATAACGGCAGCTGAATCTGAGATAGAGAGCGACAGAGAAACTCAAGCCTTTCCCAGCTCCCTGCCTTTCTGAGTAGGAAGTTACACCACATGACTGGCTAATCTGTTTACAAAGGAAAAAGCAGAAATCTGACATAGTCTAGCAAAAGGCAGCTCCCTTCGATCCATTTGATGGTTTGTCAGTGAAAGGAAATGATTTTCAAAAAAAAAAAAAAAAAGAAAAAAGAAAGAAAAATGCCCATCTAGCTCATACAATGATAAAAGAAATTCATGATGAAATGGCAGCAGATTAGATAATCTCAGAGAAATGGAAATGCTCCTCTGCTGGCAGAGTATTACTTGGTCAGCTGAAAGGGGGTAGGGAAGCAGGAGGTCCTCAGGGTCTCCACAGAGAGATGCTGATAATAGAGACAAATAAGGGAGCTCACTGAGACCAGTTTGAAAAGGAGGAGCTGGTCTGGACTGGAGGTCCTTAGCAGGGAAAGCACAGCAGGAAAATGATGCTTCCTACACGGTGGATGAAGTTATAGTTCCTCCTGACAAGGACATGGGCTGATGGAGACCCCCAACCAGAGCACAGTTTCTAGCTCAAAACAGAATGCCAGTTAAGTGACAAACCCTGGGTAGGAAACAAGTGCTTGCAGGATGGCATGGCACTTCCAGCTAGGCAGGGGTACAGATGGGCAGATGGGACAGTGGGGGTGCCCTGATGTCTGGCATGGTGGGCAGCAGCGCCAGCAACTGGGTCAGAGAAGATGTGGAGTGACCAACCTTCCCACCATGCTGGAACAAGGATGAGCTGTCTGTCCCTAGCCAAGCATGGAGGTTTCTCCGACCCACTGCACAACAGGACGTAATATTGTGTCGATATTTATTCAAGTGGAACATCCCATAGGAAAAATGGATTGCTGGGCCATGAAGTGCCAATGACATTAGCACATTCTCCACAAGGAAACACTCATCCCAACAGAAATAGGAAACTAGCTGGCAGAGGCACCTTCCCCAGGAAGGGAGTATCTGCAGGGAAACATGATGTTCTTCAGGGAAAAGAAGCAGAACCCACTCCCCATAGAGAAGCTGAATTCTTCAATTAAATATACTTTGACAAGAGAGGAAAGAACTACCCTGGAAAAGGGCAAGTTCAGGATAATCGAGATATTTCAGACAGGGAGAAAGTAGGAAGTAGTAGATAAGATTTTCAGTGTGAAGATTGCATTTTCCTGTTTCCTCACAGGCAGTGGGAGTATGGGTGTCTGTGAAGAAACAGGCAACCCACTGGATGTTACATCCCTGCAAAGATAGATGTACAGAGGACAGCCAAGCTCCCTACCTAGGCAGATGAAGCTCTAGGGAAAGTCTGATATACAAAGGCCATGCTTAATCCCCTCCAAGGGGGGATGGAGAGACAGAGCTGCAGAGATTGTGCAGGAAAGCTGGGCTGCGGGGGAATTTGCATGTGATGCTGCATGGAGTTAGCATGTCAGGGAAGTCTACAGTGGGGTTCTCAATCTCCCCATAAGCAGTGGGGTGGGTTAGTCTACAGCGTTTGGGAGCTTGGTCCATGAAGGATGTTACAGTTATAAAAACGGATTGAAAATGCTTTGAAGTTTAGTTTGGATTTGAAAGTTGTATTACCCGTCCTAGCAGTAACTTTTAATTGTATCTCTGGAAATTGGTAAAATTGTCAGTCTGGCTGGGGAGGCATTGATTAAAACCTGAGAAAAGAAACAACAGAGAATGTGAGAAGAGCTGAAGTGAGAGGGAATTACTTACCTCAGCTACTCTGCACTCTACTTACCTCCACTGTGCTGTCCGAGACCTTCTCCCCCAAATCCTTCTTGCCTTTGAAATAAAACAAAATATCTCACTCATGAGGTCTCTGCCTCTAGTCAAGAGCTGGCCCTCATACTGTGGACTGGAAAGTTAAAGGGAGAGGTGCAGGGCCAAACAAGAACAAATCCAGACCCTCCTGCAACCTGATAGCTGCTTAGTGGGGTAAGAGGAGACCTCTTTGGGGTCCTGTCCTTAGGTCCTGATCTTAGTGCCATTCTAGTGAGTTGGTAGCAACTCACCTCTGCACTTGATGTTTGCTGGCATACAAGCCTAGGCATGGACAGACACAAAGCCTTCGATACAAAGAGGCTGGTCCAAAGTGTTAGTGAAGATGCTGGAGGAAGTTAATTGTACCGAGACTGTGTTTCATCAGTTCAGGGAAGAAAAAGTGGGCCAGGTTCCTCAGAAGTCACTCATGCTCCATAAGTAACACCTCTTTACTAGATGTTACAGCTACAGACTGGGTAATGAGACTTCAGTGGTTTTTCTAGGATATTTGAAGAATCCATATGCTCTCATTTTTCCACTATTTGCCCAAGGCTAAAGGATACAAAACTGAATGCTTCTTTTGGCAGTTATGCTCACAGGAACCAATGATAACACACTTGCAAAGGCAGCACTGCTTGACCAAGAAAAACTGGGTGTCCTCTTACCTGTTGGAGAGCCTTGCTTAGACTGCAATTCCATCTGGGCTCCGTTGGTCCTTAATGAGAGAGTCTTTGTCCCTTGCTGTTTCTCCAGTTCCCCTGAAAGACAGACATATGGAAATCAGTGAGGAGAGGGATGGAGGGAAGGACACCAGTATATTGAAGGAGCAAAATGGGAAGTCAACAAGGAGAAGTAATGCAAGAAAATCACAAGAGAGGGTCAAGAAGGGATAGAGGAACAGCCAAGAAAAAACCAGAAACTGGAGAGGACTTGACATGGGGAGGAACTATGTATCTCCACACAACCTTCTATGTATGATCTCCATTTATACAGAATAGATTAGTGCTGCACAGGAGGGGACCACTGATGCTGAGCTGCTTTGGCTCATTGGTTTATATATGGAAGATCCTTTAAAGGCTACATGGACATCTCATCTGTATAAGACAGGCCATGGAGTGACACAGACTGCTTGCCCTCTAGACATTCCTGAAGTGAAGGACAACTCTGCAGGGTACCAGACCTGTCCCAGCTATCTACAAATTATATTTGCATAGTCAAAGGAGTATGAGACAGAGAAGAGTCTCCTGAGACTGACAGTCTAAGCTTCACTGTTCCAGGCCACTGTATCATACCCTGTTCCATAATCATCCTAAGTAGTTACGTTCTTCCATTTCTCCTGCTGGCCAGTGGTCACGGGGTCTGACTGCTTTTTCATCCTTTCAGTGAACCCAAGAACAATCCTGTGCAGACTTGTGCTACTCATCCTCTTTCCTGCTGTTCCTGAAGAACTCATTTCCTTTACCCTTTCTTCCTTGTAGTCACATGCAGTGTGATGGCATTGGATTGTGAATTTTATTAGAGACCCTTACACTCAATTCGTATCTGTTCCAGTTCTGTCACTTCTGCTATTGACTCTTTCAGATCTTCTACAAACTTCTGCATTTCCTCAGCACCCAGAGCACAGAAGTGTAGTACCTGTTTCTTCTCTGAGCCTGAAACTGGAGTCACCAGTGTAATGCCATGGGGGTAATCTGTAAAGAGGATATAAATAAAGAGATGTTAGGCATTCTTGCTGGAGTAGTTGGCTGCTTTGGTATCTCTGAAGAACAGAGTTTTCAGCATGAGTCCAATGGAATGACATGCCCAGAGTTTGTCACACTGCAAACTGTGGGAATCTGCAGCATTCCAGCCCTTTAAGAGAACAGAATGGCCAACTGCAGCAGCAAAGCAAGTGCCACCAGTGCCACAGTGCTACTAAAACCAAAAACCCTAGCTCTTAGTTACACTTAGTGCAATGCTGGCCCTGGGAACCTGAGCACAGAGGCAGGACTGTAAAGCCCTTCTGAATCCATGGAAGAGTAAACAGTGTATGTGAGGCCAACACCACTTTCTCCCGTGGGAGATGCATCAGGAGAGGTTATCTGCTGGAGTCAAAGCCAGAACAGCCACTAACATCCACAGTGGCAGGACTTCTCCCCAGTCTCTACTTTGATCTTCAGAGAACATGGCAGGGGTGTTGGCACAGCATTGGTGGGGGTGCTCATTGTGCTGTGCAGGTAGAGTGGCAAAGAGAAATATATGGGTTTGTAGGTCTCTACTTAGTACTCCCTACAGGCAAAACACACAGGAATGAAAATGAAATGACATGCCCAGAGAGTGAAAATATCGCAGCAAAATTCCTCATGTTTTAAAGATCAGGTTGGGTGCAGGTGGTGACTGGAGGTTCAGCCAACACAACCACAAGAATGAGAGTGTACAGAGAACTTGACACACTTTTGACTGGACTTCCTCTACCTTTTGCTCAATGGCCAGTGGTTTAATTTCCTTTTCTTCTTACTTTCACATTTCTCTAAATTTAATTTGTGTCTTCCCTTGTCCTGCTTTCACTTCTCCTCCACTGCTCCTATATCTGCCTGCCTTCCACTGGCAGTCTTGTATATGAGCCATCCCATATCAGTCTTTACCAAACAAGTCAAAGGACTTACATTTTATTTGCTGCCAGCCCTCAGCTCCCCCTGTTTGTGTGCCAGGCCCCTTTCCCCACCCTGTGCCTCTCTCATCTGTTCAGATCACAAGCTCTTTAGCACATCTGCTTTTCTGTCTCTGCAGGGAATACACAATAGGATGCCTTTGCCAGAAGATCTCTGGGCACTACCAGGACAGTCATGCCAACCCTGAAAGCTGATTCCAGCTCTGATGGTGCCTTCTGGGAATGCTCAGTTATGAATGACCCTTTTGTTCATACAGGGATGTGAGAGCTTCTGCGTGTTGCAGAGGGCAGGGTGTTGAGGGAGTGACTTATGCTGCCAATAGAGTAGAGGAGGGATGTAAAAAGCTTAGTATAGCCACAGTCTGCCTTTCTTGAGGCGTGTTCTGCATGTGCTCATGGAACCCCAGCCATGCTTGCCTGGGACTGCTGTGCTGCCCCTCTGCCTGTGCCAGCAGGAAGCCTGCCTGTGTCTGGAACTCCTCCACTGCCCAACCAGGCTCAATCATGACACATCATGGCTCTATTCCCAGACCATCAAGGTCAGGCTGACTAGGGCTGGCCCCTCGCCACGCTTTGGTGGGTAGTGTTCCAAGGGCTCTGCTTCTGTCTTGTGAATCTTTCAACACAGCACAGCATGGCACTGTGCAGGGAGGCGGTGGCAGCACCTGAGCCTCTACCAATGTCGAAGGCAGTGGCAGGGGTTGTGCCTTTGGGCATGAGGAGACAGGGGCTAAAGCTGGCAGCAGCAGTTTCGTCAACAGGATTCTCCGCCTACAGTTGGCTCCTGAGAACTCAGTAGGATGTACATAGGGACTGATTCCCTCATTCCTCACCACTAGTGTTCTCCCTGACACCATGACAAGCCAGAGCCCTCAAGGAGTCCCCTCTGCAGGTGCTCAGACCTAGGAGAGGTACCAGGAGCTTCTCATCACACTGTCCCTAAACAGTGATCTCCTCAGCACCAAGTCTCAGTTTTTTTCCCCTCCACTTTTAACTCTGATAGAATCTCTCTATGGATGCAAACTCACCCTGGGTGACACAGCCCCCTCCCTCCTTCTCCTTTTCCCTGGCAAACCCCTGCAGGCAACCAAGGAGCAATGGACTTACATTCATTCTCAAAGAGATGGAACTGCATCCCTAGCAGGCCGACTGACTTGCAAAATGTGTACGTTGAGGAGCTTTTCTTCTTCGGGCAAAGCTTGAGGATCTGTTGGAGGGAGAGATGCATCACTGAACAGGGTCCTGGGGAACAGTGAGGCAAGAACAATGCAAACTGCTCACAGCAAAAAAGCTTTTAGGAAGCTCTGTTAAGTGTAGATGAGAGCTTGGTGACTGACAGGCTCTTTGCCCAGAAACCTGCCTGGCATGTTGCACTTGTAACAACACTTCCGAAATTCTGTAGGCATCACCCTGGGGCCCACTCAGCTCTCTGTCTCCCAGGGGTCCTGGCTTTTTGATTACCACATTTCTGACTTTGCAAGGGTAATTCTCTTCACCAAGGTTCAGATAAAAAGGGAAAGGGAAGCCTGTCATAAATACCTTAAAACTGGGAAAAAGAGCATAACTGAATGCTATGCTGCCTTCATTCCTCAGCAGTAGTTCTTATGGATCCTTGGAATAGAGGGATAGCAAGGAGCAGACCCTCTCCCCAGATTCACAACTGTACAAATGGATGCAGAGGAATAGTGGTAAAGATTTCTTGTCCTCTGTTTCTACAAAAGGGTTTGGTTTTAGCCTTACATTTGCAAAAAGCACGGTTTCACTTTGCCATTAAATTCAGCTGGACTTCCATTTCATTCACCCTCCTCCCAGTCTCAGTGTACCTGTGCTCTCCTGTACCTGCCTGAATTCATTTCAAGGTTGCTGGGGCAGGACCCTTTCAAAAGTACTATACACACTTGGGGGTCTGGTAAGTACTATATAGTCTGCTACAACCTTTCCTATGTTAGAAGTCAGTGGTTTTAAAGTGTCTGGCAGGAAAGATTTAAAGTGCATGAGAGGGCTCTGTCTACTATAGTACAAACAGACAAAGAAATGAACCTCGCTTTCATTAAATGAACCTCCCTGCTGGCAAAGGCATGAGAGAGAGCAATGACATTGCTTGGATGGCTCTGGGATGTGACAGTTTGTTTTTTCAAGGGTTAGTGGAGTTTTAGATTCAGTAGGTTTTTAACAGTGAAGGATCGAGAGCTATGTCTTACATTGCTGATGAACGAGGAGATGGTCTGTCCTTAGGAGACAGGGGGAAAATGCATACTGTGAACTGGTTTTAGGTTCCTGTACAGAAATCAGGGTGAGTTTTATTACTGCAGTGCCTAATTGTCAGAGCACACTCACCACCAGCAGGTCATTGAAGAGGAAAACTTCCCTTTGGTGAGCTGCCTGCTTCTGCACTTTGTTCACGTCGGTCACTTCGTACAAGCGGCTGCAGCAGACCAGCCGGCGATGGGGCACGGACAGAACCTGCAGGGAACCCACACGGGCTGAGGGAGGTGCCACTGGAGTCTCTTCCACCCTCAGCCTGTACAACCCTGCCCAGTGACAACAGCTCAAGCCAATTCTGCCCACTTTTCCCAGTCCGATCATCTCCTCACCACCACTCCTCGCTGTCACTTTTCCTGCTGGGGCAGTAGCAGAGAGAGCTGTGCCTTTGTGATCCAGGTGAATCAGGGGGCAGGCTACAGGCAATCCTCTTGTTCATACCCCCTCCCTTTATATACCTCTGCCTTCCAATCCCTGGGTGACTGCTCATCCTCTCTCACCCCGCTGGACATCTGCAGGTTTCCTGGGCTTTGAGAAATTATTCTGCTCCTTTTGGGTAAACAATATGTGTGTTTTTGTGTTACGGATTGGTTACTGCTAAAGAAGCTGTCTGTGGATTTGGGGATCTCTTAACCCCGGCAATCATTAGGGAACTCATTAGAGACAGATGGCTAAAATTGTTTTCTATCAGTTTGCCTTCCAATTCCTACACCCTTAGGAGGCCTGAAAGTTTGAAACACTGCAGAGCTATCAGTGGAGCACTGGCAGGCAGGACCTGCAGTAAAATTCTTGGGCAAGCAATTGCTGCCCTAGATACTGTAAATTCTGGCTAAGGAAATTCCCCAAACTAGAAGAGAATGAGATAGCAGGGAGAAAAGTGTTTGGAGAAATAGGAGTATATTCATCAAGATGAACAAGGAAAGTATTACATAGGAGGAGGAAGGGCATAGAGGAAAAACACAGAAAAAAGAGCACTGAGGGAGGTAGGGAACAAAGGGCTGTGAGCCAGCAGGGTTATGGGTGCTCACCGTTTTCATTCCAACTATGGACTTCTCCACTTTGGTGACATAAGTCACATGGTCCTCATTAGACTTTAGCTCTTTCTGCTGGATCCTCTCATAGATTCCCACCACCAGGTCCCGTGGGATGTCAGCACCGTCATCCACCCCTGCCAAACACAGATAATGTATGGTCCCTGGCAAGCCACTACTGCCTCTGCACTGTGCAGTGCTGGGAAGGCTGAAGGGGAATAGCAGTACTTCATTTTAAGCTGTTTTATTTCTTGCTCTAACGCATCTAATGCAGCAGCAGGAGAGACTGACATCGCTAAGGCCAATGCAGAAGATTTCATTATTCCATTGCTCTGCATGGTGGCTCCTTTCCATGTGTTCCCTAAGGTTTTATAGCCACAATTTCACATTGATATATCTTGGGCCATTCAGCAGCAACCCCTGCATTGATTTCATATCATCAGAAGTGCTAGATGTGGAGAAGACCTATGATGGGATTCAGCAGCTATTCCTGCCAATGCAAGCATCAGCTCTCCTTGTCTGCTTGGTGACCTCCACCATTTTCCTTCTGTGTTGTCTCCTACAAGTAATACTTTCCTGCTATTCTGTTTGATATCTCTGTCTTGATTCTGCCCCTTTCCTCTTTTACACCTTCTTGGGTAATTCTCCAGATTTTGCTGTCTTACCCTTCAGAGCCTGGCAGAAATGTTTTCTTTTACCCTTCCCTGAGCCAAACACTGCAAATCGAACTGCCAGTCCTTTCTCCAAACTGAATTCCTTCAGTCATTCTATATTGATTTTCTCTGCTTTCCCTCCAGCAACCTGGTCTGAGATGTACTACCCTGAGTGATGCAGGTGAGGAACTGCTGAGGAATGGAGAGGCTTTGTCATCTCCTGGCTCCTTCATCCACATCCTTGCAAATTCATCCTGAACACCCTGTCTTTTTTCAAACACAGGCAGGTGAAGATACTGACCTGGGCATTGCCCTGCAGGAGAGTCTGGAATGAACTGTCTCCCCTTGTCTGTAATGGGGTGACATTCACTCGCTCGAGTGAGCGAGCTGTGGTGTGTTACACACTGGAGGTGAGGGACCCTCATGTTGGCTTAATTCATTGTGATGTTAACTGGCAGATTTTCAAGATTACAGAAGAGTAAGTTAACAATTACAAAAAAAACCCCACCTTTTGAGTTAGTGCTTTCAGCTGTAATACTAAAGGGAATGATGGCAGGTAGGATCCCCATTCAGTATCTCTAGAATTAGCTTGAAAAGGGACCTCAGTGTCATATTATGTCAGTCTGAAGCAGATGACAAATTGTGGAAGGTGTGGGAGGCTGAGACGACACATTCTGAACAGCAATCAGGACAAAGAAACAAATCAAAGGAACCCACAGAAGTACAAAACCTTCACAAAAATACATGAGTTTACACTGGAAAAACTTTGAGGGAGTTTCATCTGAATTGCAGATGTGCAGTAAGAGAAACTTGGAAGATGGCTGACCTAGGATGACCTAGGACTGAACATGTCTGGGAAATTAGACAAGAATTTGCCTAGACATGATGTCAAAAAGGCCAAACAATACTAAGCTGCATTAGTAGATCTGAAAATAAGGACGAGGCGGTGGCTCTATATATGAATATGTTGTGACCACCTCTGAAAAAGTGCTTTTAGCAACCTATTACCAAGATGGGAAGGACCGACCTTGAAAACAGAAGAAAATTGATTTGGGGAACTGATGTATCAGAAATTGCAAAGAGGTAATGTATGCATGAACTCTGTCACGCCTACAGTTACTATAAGTAATTGCAGGCAATTAAGAAGGGGAAGATTTAGCCTGAATAGAAAGAAAATGTGTTCATATATTCAAACCAGCAAGGAGGGGAAGGGCTTGTTTAGCACAATCCAGCAGGGTCTAAGAAGGATAGAGCTGAACAATAGGAAAATTTAATACAATGGACTTCTTCCAAGCAATAAGATCTATTAAAAGATGAAACCATCTCTCAAGGAAAATGGCTGGTTTCAGAGAAGGCTGGACAGCTTTCTGCATAAGGAAAAGCTAATTAGATTTTTCCCTTCCCCAGCACCCTAGAAGGGACCTTAAAGGGCCTCCCATGTCTGGCTCACAGGGAGCAGCAGCAGCCCTGGAGAAAGACAGCTCCCCCAGATTTTTGCTGCCTTCACCTAGGCAGAATTTAGAGCAGTAAGAGGGCAAAAAAAAATCAAAGCAGGACCCTCACCTCTCAGATTGCGAATGAAGTCCTCCAGCATCATCTTCCTGTCGGGCTTGATGTTGGGGCTGTACATGTCCGTGTTGAGGAGGATGATTGCAAAGGCCAAGATGAAGATGGTGTCCGGGTTGTGAAACTGCTGGACCACATCTGGGTTACACATGCAGTACCTCTGGCTGCAGCAGGAGGGATGCAGACACTTAATATGGAACATGGGAGCCTTCTGCTCCAGGTTGGCAATGGCTTTATCACAAGTGGAACAAATTGCTCCTTTCAATCCACCTCTCATACAAACGAGAAGGAACTGACTGCTCTCTGAAGGCATCTTTCCCCACCAGTGGCTGAAGTAGGCCACTGAAACTTCAGCCTTCTTGTCCTCAGGAATCAAAAAAGCAAGTGAGACTGGAGAGGTGTCATTGTGTAAGGGTAATACAGCAGTCCAGCCTGCCTTGCTAAAGACAAAGCACTCCTCTGGAAGCACCAGGGGAGTAACCCAGCACCCCTGCAAGCCCCACTGCTGCTCTTCCTTTGAACACACCAATGAACAGGGAATCCCTTGCTGGCAGACACGTCAGCACTGGCCTCACTCTGGCCCTTTGTGCCCATCATGCCACCATACATCTGACAAAGACAAGGCTCATATGCAGCAGTGGCACAGAGCACTCCACACTTCAGAAGCCCCTCCATGGCCACCCTCCTTGGAAGGGAAATCCATGGTCATTCTCTCCATGACTGTTTTTTTGCCTTGGGTGTGTTCTCTGTGTCCACCTGGTTGCAGCAGTGGGGCTGCAGGGCTCACTCTCTTACCTGAAAGCCTCAATTAGCCTCTCCACCTTCTGTGCCTCCCCCTGCACACGGATGTGGGCCTGGAACTTCCGCAGGGCTTCATCCAGCTCCATGCCTGAGAAGTCCATCTCATCCACCACGCAGCTGTGAGAGGGAGACAGCCTTCATCAGAACATCCTCCCCTGGATGACACCAGGCAGGATCCTTCACTGCAGAGCCAAGGCTCAGTCCCCCAGGGAAATACCATGGGAAATGTCCTGAGACATCACTGCAGCTGCCCAGGCTATACTTACAGTAGGCAGTAATTTCAGGCAAGTGATTTCTGTGTTCCACAGCTGGTGAGCAATTCTTGTGCCTAACTACATACATATATATGTTTGTGTGTGTATGTGTATATACACCATGATATATACAAACCATACCACATACAGCATATATATTTACACATGCATATATAGGGAAAGTATGTATAAATATCTGTATTGATATTTACCTGCATCTGCATAGATATCTAGTCACCTATATTGACATAGATATTTAGACAACTGTATCAACACCAATATCAATACAGAGATAGATCCATCTATTTCTGACTTTCCTATCATCTGGTAATGATATCAGTCATTCCTCTGTCCCTGTCAGCACATGTTCACTACCTGCTTATCCATCCTTCTCTTATCTCAGTTCACTGGCCTGTTCTCACCCTCCATTCTCTCCAGTATCCATCCCCATTTCCAACCCATACCTTCCTCACCACTCTTCACTCTCTCTCAACCACTGCAGCAACAACGTTCATTAGGCCTTTTAAGACCAGACTCAGCTCAGGGAAAATAGGAAGTGGAAGCTGTTGTACAGGAGTAACATTGCAGCATCACCTTCTTGTCTGTATCATTTTTCATTTCAAAGTGATGCATTGCCCACTCCTAATTCATGGCCAAGTTAGATACCCCGAGAAGGGGATGCCACCTCTTGTATTTCCCAGTAAAGCACTGTCAACTTATAAAGGCCCTGCTGTTAGTCTCCAAAACCTGTCACTACAGTTCTTGCTGTCTGTATTAGTCAAATCATCTACTTGTTCTTATTCTTACTGCCTGATATGTCAGTCACTTGTAAAGACAACACCTTCCCCATGTGGCTTCAGCACATTCTGTTAGCTATTCCTACGTTTTGTGCTCAGGTCATTACTGCAAGCATTACAGCACAGACTAGACTCAGAAAAGTCTGTTCATAACCTCCCTTAGGCCCAACTTCCCATTTCAGCAGAGCATGCAGGCACTAATATCTGCATCAGGCAATTTTATCCCCTCTTTATGATTCCTCTGCTGATTTCTCTCTGTTCCACCCTCTACTAAATATTTCTTATGTCCAATGCTTTAATGAAGTCTAGAATTACCTTCTGCACGTCCCTTGTCTAGAAAACTAGTTATTTTAACCAAGACAGACATGGAATACTGTCCACTGGCTTTTGTAAGTTGCTTTTACCTTCCTATCTGTCATTATTCTTTCCCACAAATAAATTTTCAAAACTGACATTCTGTCTGACAGACCAAGAAATTCACAGCTGCCAAGATCCCATTTTCTTTAAGCCTTCCTTAAATACAAAGTTATTAATTTGCTAATGGCACCAACTTGACATAAGAAATGTATTAAAAATTCAAGAACTTCATATTTTCTGCATCTATATACCTTGGATACTAATTCTATCTACCCCTCCCCACCCTTTATTTCTTTATTTGTATTGTGTTTGGATTGCTTTCTCATGTCATAAAGAATAAATTGACCTAACTTTAAGGTTAGGAGGAAATTTTCCCCGAGACAGGTTGTCTGAGACTCTATGAGGAGTGGTATAGGGAAAATAGAGGGGGAAGGGATTTGCTCTCTTCTAGATGCTTCCATTTCCTAGGATTACTGGAAATTTTGCCAAACAGACATATCTTCCAATAAAGGGATGCGCTGTCACCAGTTTCTTCTTCTTCCTTTATGTGACAAAGTGGAGATGTGTCTGTTGGTCTTTTCTGCAGTGCTGCAGTTTGCTGTGGGCTTGTTGGGCAGTGGTTTGTGAATGAGGCTGTTGAGTGCCATGTGCAGCCTTACCAGAATAAAAATCTGTTGTATAATGCCTCAAATGGGTGAGGGACAGGGTTCAAATGCTCAGAGATGTCTCTCCATTATTCCGTTGCCTTACTGATACAAAGCTGAGATATCATTATTTAACGGGGGTGACACCCACAGAATAACTTACCAGGAGCTCTGACTGAACATAAAGTGCTTTGTATGTTCTAAGGTTGGAGTTGTTACAGCCTCAGCTAGGAAATGTGGGCTCTTTCCCTGCACAAACTCCATATAGTTGCATTTTAGGAACAACTGATGAGGAGCAAGGGAAGAAAATCAAAGTGACTACTCTCATAGAAAATCTCCCGTGAAACATTTTTTTCTGTCTCCAAGAGGTGGACAGCAGAAATACTCACAAATGGTTTCTGGCAATAGGAAAAACTTCCTCCACTGCCTCTTTCCTTTGTTATTTTTATTTTTCTCATACTTATACTCACTCCCTTGGGTTGACATCAAGGCATTCTGCTTCTTGGAATTTATCTTTGATAGTAAGAACAGTTTTCCTCTGGTTAGTCATTATTGTGTTCACAGCTGCAACCACCTCTGCACTTGGACTTTCATTATTATTTTTTAATCCTTTCCAAAGTGTGATGTTTCTCAGCACTGATCCCAATGATTTTGCTGCTATTGTCTGCTTCCAGACATGTGAAAGCAGAGTCCTTGCACACACCAGGGAGACCTGCTGAGGTCACCCAATCCACCAGCATTAAATCATCTATCTTTTGCTCCCTCCTTCCCTCTTTAATCAGTCTTTGCCCTTCCACACAGGCCACTCTAACATGTCCTGCCCTTTGTGTACAAATCTCAAGTAATAAAGTCAATGCCCTTGATACAGAAAGCATCAAACCTTTGTTAGGACAAGTAGGACAAGACAGCTGTTCATGGCTCTTTTCAGACTCAAACAGGCACTGCTACATAAGTTAGGCTCAGCTTTTCCTTTGAGAGTTTCTCTCACAGATGCAGGTTTACTTTGTAAATTTTATGATGAGCTCCTGGGATTCTCTTCCATTTGTCTCTAAGCCCAAAGAACAGTGTCCTGCTTCCTGAGAAAAGTTGACCAGGCAGAAAGGACAGGTCAGGAAGAATGTTTGACTCAAGTTAAGTCAGCCTGTGCTTAGATTTTATTTATCTGACAAAGCCTGTGCCGAAGGCCTGAGGAACAGCTCCTGGAGAAGCCATTAGTTAGGCTGCTACTTTCTGCTACTTGACAGCCAGAAAGGATGCTGAGCAATTTGACATAGGAAAGTCCATTAAAAGAAAACCTTTGTGCTATGGGGCTGCTGTGTTTCTGCTCCTCTTCTACATGGCTACAAGTTTTGCTGCCTTGCCTGACCTCAGATTCCTGTGCTGACTCCCGTTATCTCCCTGAAGGCACTGTGGTGCCTGTGTCAGAGCTCCCCTGGAATGAAATGCAACTTTTCTTCATGAAGCCAGAGCAAGGAGATCTTTTCTTTCCAAGGGGGAGACCCTGGAAGCTGACATAGGATATGAGAGTGGGTGGCCCTCTGCATCTAAGGAATAAACCAACAGCTTATGTGTACATGCCAAAACCAGTGCCAGGTTCATTTTTTTCCACAAACAGCAGAACACCTGTGAGACGGCTATTCCAAGACCACCAGGAGGCCCGAAGGGTAGTGAAGCAGGGCCACAGTAATCACCTTATAAAATCTCCTCCTGTTTCAACTCCTTCATGCCCACGAACTTGCAACAAGCCACACAAACTGAGCTCACAGTGCATCCAGAAATGCATTTAGCCCAGTATTTGCAGGGATATGACTTTGGATGTCTGGGTCATGTTGCTGAAGCGTGCAGGAAAAGTGCTGACACCCTTATAAACAAAGTAGTGGGATTTGAGGACTCTTGTGTCACCCGTATCCATGGGGAACTTGATCTGCCCTGGGACACTCAACAGCCAGGCACCTCACAACTGCAGAGCATTCCATGCCAGCTGCCAGGACCAAAGCGTGGGCTTCTAGATGGATTATTTTGCCCAGCTATTATCTCTGTGGTAGCCATGCTGCCTCCTAGGCTACAGGGCATTCCCCCCAAAGGGGGTGGACATAATGGCTTCAGGATACTAAGGACTTAGCACAGGGCTAAGCATGGCAAAAAAGCCTGTGGCAAAAGGGTTCAGCAAAGGCAGGAAGCAGCTGTATCATGTGGGGCTGGGATCTGCTCACCCATGTGTAATGACCTATTTTCCAGCTTTTCCGCTCAGGTGACAATGCAGCAGGAGCTGGGATGCAACTAAAAGTGTCTGTAATGAACTTACAGCCTACACTCAGGGAGGGAGAAATGGGGGAGGCAGCCAGGTGGAAAGTTTAAAATCACAAGGCACAAAGATATTTATAAAAAAACATCTCTTTTCTCAGCTTTCCTAATTCTACAGGCTTTCTGCAGGTGAACTAGGATTTGGGTGAACTGTAAGGAAGAGCTCAGCTCCCTGTGAGGAGGCTGCTAACTGAACAAAGACTTAGCAGTACGCTGTGATTCCTTGCACAGTGGGCACAGCTGTGTGTCCCAATCCTGCCCTCTGTGCCCTCTTGTGCAAGGACAGTCTCTACAATGAAGACCATAGCCTACACCAGGCTTCTTTTTCTGGGAGATGCTACATGACATGTATTACCTGCTTTTTTCTGGGGCTGATTCATGCCCACCTGCCCTCCCATGGCTGTTGGTAGCTCACTTAGGCATCAACTGCTTCCTAAGCAAGGAATTGCCTAGTGTACCATGCCTGGCACCAAAGGTGCCTCACAAGTACAGAGCTGTTCCCACTCCAGACATGCTGACCATGCATGGCAGGGTTCTGCCCAGTGTACACCTTCCCCTCCAAGGGACATAGGGAACATTCCCTTGGGGAACAAAGGAAACCACTGTTTTCCTCTGGATCTAGGCAGGTTCAAGCTGCCTCACATGGGAAAGCAGTTCTTGCCTATGTTTGATCTGTGCTACAGCTCTGCTTGCAGCAGGAGGCCAGAACTGCCTAACACAGTCTTCCCTCTATCCTGTTTCCATCACATCATTATCTATTGCTCCACAGCACAAGCTGCAACACTGTGCTGCTCAAACCCTCCTGTGACGCAAGCTCCTTATTGATCCTCTGCAATGCCCTCAGTGAGAAGGGGAAAGAAGTCTAGTTTGGGCTCACCTGACAAGTTCATTATGCCAGTCCAAGAGGAATCTAACACTTCTTTGAGAGACAGTGTCTTTGCTGGGCTCCCAGCTCTGCACTTACAGTCCTAAGAGCAGCTTTTCTCTCCCTGACTTTCCATGAGAAGAAGAAAAGACAATAAAGGCTTGACAGACAGGAAAGCTGCTCACCCACAGGGAGAATGTGTCCAACAGCAACTCCCAGTCTAACACCAACTAGCCCCCGACTCAGCACAACGTCTCCTCTGCTTAGGCCCCTGCCCATTTCTCCTCTGACAGCAAATGCACCAAGACAGCCACTTCTGCACCTCTGAGTCCCACAGCCTGAGCACAAACCACCCAATACCAGCAGCACAGCCGACTCCATTCATGGCATCACATTATCTCATTCATGAATGAACAAAAATGGATAAATGGAAGCAATTCCTGAGTCAGAAACAGGTGGAGGGGAAGAATGAACTAAAGTGAAGGGAAGTATGAATGAAGGACAACAAAAGCAACAGATAAACAGAGAATAAATAAAGGATGCGAGAACAATGATGTATCTCATATTAAAAATATGTTTTAATGCTTTGGGCCTGACTTTTTTAAAGTAACAAAGTTATTTTTCTGCAGTACTTGCCAAATAGATTTGATTAAAACTGCTCAGTACCACATAGGTGCTTTAATGACCTGCTCTACCTCTTTGCAGCTGTATTCCCTGGACTGCTAGACATTGAAACCTTGGGATAGGTCCCCAGTGACCCCTCCCAGCTGGCTGCAGGACAGGTTGTGGAAGCAGATTCCCAGGAGAGGAGGCGGGATCCTACTGTGGGATGCTGATTGCAGCGAATGGTTGTTTTGTGGGATGCTTAAAATAGGTTATAGATGGGATTTATGCCCTGTAACACAAAATGCCTAAAAGCTAGATGTTCAACCTAAACCAGCACATTAAGAAAAAAAGCACTCTTGAGGGATCCATACCTCTTTGATGAAAGGAATTCATAAATTGCTAGAAAACACTAAATTTGTTGGTGTCCAACAACAGGTGAGATAAATCCTTGTTTTAAAGATTGAAGCCTTTTCTACAAGAGAAAAATTACATAGTGCATCTTCCTAAAGATGACAGACCTGAGCAGGCTAGTGTTTTCAAAGTGTGTGTGTCAATGATAGTCAGAAACTGTTGAAAATCTCCTGCCCTCTCCCTTGATCCTCTGGCTCGTGTGTATAATCACTTGTGAGTTATCCAGACACTTTTTCCAGAGTCCCAAGAAAATCAGTTAAAGGTTGAAAGATAAGACTAGGAAGATTGAAGGGAGACTATAATTTCAGGGCGTTTAGGTGCTGGGCATGAAGGTGTGGGATGGCAAAATAGCCTACCAAAGGCACTCCAAGCCTCATAAAATGCTTACCATCACCTAAACCCTGTCCATGTACATAAAAGACTTTGCAGCCAGCATGGCTCTTCTCTGGATCTTTGAATTTACTAGGTGGGCAATAAAGTGGGATTGTCTTTACAGTGCCAAATGCCACTCTGCACTCCTGAGCTCTGTTGTGACAGCAGGAACAGACAGAGGTTGGCTTGTCTGTCAGCCAGCACAGCTTCAATATCTGTGGAAGCCAAGAGAACTTTGCAGAGTATAGACTTATGGCTGGACTTTACAGCTGAGTCTGGAGTTTGTAACCTCTGCCCCGCCTCCAAATGCACAAGGGAGGCTGACGCTCCTGCAGATGTTTTAAAAGCTGTCCTATTATTTATTCATGCAGTTGGGTTAATTTAACCTGGCTGCGATAGAAATGTTGCTTACAATACACAATTGCAACATAAGTTTTCACATCGAGCGAAAGCTAAACTAACACAGCAAGTGGCATCAATAATTGAAATTGCTTTGGGGAGGTAGAGGAGGCTCCAGGGTCAGGTTTGGGATGTGAAAGAGCACAGATATCCCTGACTGCATGCAATGTTGCTCATGCAGGTGGCCAAGCCTGTCCAAGAACTACTGTGGGCTCATGACCACCCTGCCTGGACATTCAACCTTGCCAGGACTAACAGTGCCTGTTCTTTTTCCGCCCATTTGGGACACAACGGTGACTGTGCTATGGGGCAAATTGTGCAAAAGCTACTGTAGGGGGTATTGTTGCTTCAACATGGTCTTCAGGGAGTGCCACATACCTTAACATTGGCTTCCTAAGTGTGGGTAGATAAAAAGACTGCAAGACAGCCCTTGCAGAGTCTATTCTCCCAACCTGTGCCAGTGTTCCCAGGCTAGTTTGATGGAGTTGGATGGGGAATGAGAACCAGGCTAGGTCTTAGACAGTTTGAAGATGCCAACAGGTCTTTGATCTGCCTCTTGTTCCCATAGAAACAGCTCAGAAGTTGTGACCAGCCCCTTGAGCTATAGTGCACTGCAAATGCCAGCACACTATACTACACTGCCAGCCCTCTTCTTCCTGCAGCATGGGCAGGAAAAATACCCAGGATGATAATCCCGAGTCATAATTTCTCCTGTCAATGCTTTCTCAATTGTTTCCATGCATGTCACACTCTTGGGGGTGCAGCCATTGCCCAGCCAGCCCTCACAAGCAGCTGATGCTTGCAAAAACCACCAAACATTGCTAGCTCCAGCTCAGAACTGACACAGGAAGAAAGTACCTTCAAACAGCACAGCTACAACCAGCTGAATGTGCGTGTTCTTTCTTTCCTGTTTTAGAAATCTTGTGTATATTTTAAGTCTACTTTTATCTTTGCCTTTAAGGAAGACGAATCAGCCATTTATTGTGAAGAGGGGCTGGCAGCACAAACTGTTAGTGCAAGCATATCATCTGTTGCCTGGAGAGATCAGACACGGGTTTGAGCCCTGAATTCAGACTCAGTTGCTTGATACATATCCAGGCACACACAGTCCATGTCCAAGATATGTCCACAGCCTCAACAGCTCAGTCCCCATCTTTGAGCCTTGCTTTCTACAACTGTAAACAGGATGGCAGGTTTACTCTTTCATAAAAATTTGAAGTGGTACACTCCACTGAAGCCCCTGGCTTCAGTGGCCCCCCCTGCTATATGCAGGAACAAGACAGGCAACCACAACACAACAGCTCCCAGGCCTTGGGTCTCAGTGGCAGATACCAAGCTTTGCAATAGGGACTGTTCTCAGGAGCTGCTGACACACAGTTTGTAGTCCCATGTGGAGGCAGAAGAACATGGTCATTTGCAGGGATGATGCCAAATTTAGGACTACAAGCAAGCAACAGCATATTGCTATTGCAATATTTCCCTGTCTCTGCAGAGGCTAGGTTTGGACTTCAGCAGATTATCTGTCAGGGAAAGCAGTCCACACATTATTTGCTGGAGAAAAAGAGGCAATTACTTTTAATTGTGGCTCTCAGCATGAAGAGACTGGAGAGAACATGTGTCTTATTGCTGGC
This sequence comes from Pachyramphus minor, assembly GCA_013397135.1. Taxonomy (NCBI): domain Eukaryota; kingdom Metazoa; phylum Chordata; class Aves; order Passeriformes; family Tyrannidae; genus Pachyramphus; species Pachyramphus minor. The sequence continues at coordinate 686,031 of VYXB01007853.1, read as the reverse complement.
CAAATCAATACCCATGCAGTATATTAAAAAAGAGATGAACTAAAGGTCAGGTACCTGCAGCAATAAGCAACAGCAATTGCAGTGGGAAATTTGAAATTTGGACCTAGATTTGGCTTTTGAACTCTGTTATCCTCCAGTCTTTTTCTGGAATAGAAGTGGTGTGTGCATTGGATTTGGGGCTTCTGTATGGTTTGGTTCAAGAGAAACAACTGCAAAATTCAAGGGAAAGAGAGAACCTTTTGGAGGGAGGGAGAATCATAGAATCATAGAATCAGATGGGTTGTAAAGGACCTCTGAGATCATCAAGTACAACCCTTGATCCACTACCACTACAGTTACTAGACCATGGCACTAAGTGCCACATCCAGTCTTTTCTCGAACACCTCCAGGGATGGAGAATCCACCACCTCCCCAGGCAGCCCATTCCAGTGCCTGATTACCCTCTCTGTAAAGATCTTCCTCCGTATATCTAAGCTAAACCTCCCCTGGCAGAGCTTAAGACTGTACCCTCTTGTCTTACTGTTGGTTACCTGGGAGAAGAGACCAACCCCCACCTGGCTACAACCTCCTTGCAGGTAGTTGTAGAGAGTGATGAGGTCTCCCCTGAGCCTCCTCTTCTCCAGGCTGAACAACCCCAGCTCCTTCAGCCTCTCCTCGTAGGGCTTGTGTTCAAGTCCCTTCACCAGCCTGGTTGCTCTTCTCTGGACCTGCTCCAGCACCTCAATGTCCTTCCTGAACTGACGGGCCCAGAACTGGACACAGTACTTCAGGTGTGGCCTCACCAGTGCTGAGTACAGGGGTAGCATCACTTCCCTGCTCCTGCTGGCCACACTGTTCCTGATACAGACCAGGATCCCATTGGCCTTCTTGGCCACCTGGACTCGCTGCTGGCTCATTTTCAGCTTTCCATCAATCTAAACTCCAAAGTCCCTTTCTGCCTGGCTGCTCTCCAGCCACTCTGTGCCCAGCCTGTGGCGCTGCAGGGGGTTGTTGTGGCCAAAGTCCAGGACCCAGCACTTGGCCTTGTTGAACCTCATCCCATTGGAATCAGCCCAACTCTCCAGTCTGTCCAGGTCCCTCTGCAGAGCCCTCCGGCCTTCCAGTTGATCGACGCTCCCCCCCAGCTTGGTGTCATCTGCAAACTTACTAATGGTGGACTCAATCCCCTCATCTAAATCATCAAAAAAGATATTGAACAGAACTGGACCCAACACTGACCCCTGGGGGACACCACTAGTGACCAGCCACCAACTGGATGCAGCCCCATTCACCACCACTCTCTGGGCCCACCCTCCAGCCAGTTCCTAACCCAGCACAGAGATTCTTAACCCAGCACAGAGAATATAATAAAGGACCCAATGCAAAGAACTTCCCACCTCAGAACTCTGTTTCTGCATAATGAAAGAAAGACTCAGCTTCATCTCTTGAAATGTGTCTCTGAATGAGCTACACTTGAAGGGAGAGAAGTGGCTGTGTGACGAGGAGAGAATTGACAGTAACAATCCAGCAAAGACAGTGACTGAACAGAAGCAGGAGGGAAATCTGAGATCTTGTCCTGAAAAAGGACAGTTCAGCTCACTGGAGATTTTGGAGTGGGAATGTTCCTCAGTTCTCTGTGACTGCAGTGGCAATGACAAACCCCTAGTAGCATGCTTCCTCATGGAGGCCTCCTCAAGCCACTTCTCATTATCCCTGTAATGCAGTTGGACAAACTGAAAAGGACACCCATCTCCAACCTGGACAGAAAGAGAACCAGATGTGTAGCCACCATTCACTTCTCCCTGCTGGGCAAGGAGCAGATATTTTTCCTCCTCTGCCTCTCTTAGTGCTTCCCAGAAAGGATCAGAGGTGTTTTATCTGGATAGGGTGAGACATCAGCCACTGAGTTTCTCAGGCCCAAAACCTCCCAGCATCACCAGCCCTAACCCCTGACAGTGCTGAGCTCCTGCTAGATGATCACAGGCCTTCTGAGGAGAGACTGAAATGAAAGGGCTGATGATATTAAACACAATGCTGGGAAATGTGTTGAGGGGTGCCAGATAGGGAGTGGGAATGGTGAAGTTCCTGCAGAGTGGAGATGGAGGGGCAGGCACAGAGGACAACAGAGTGCTTGCTGATGCAGCCAGGAGCACAGTGGGGTGGCAGCTGCCCTAAAGTACAGGAAGGAGGGGAATAGGTTTCCACACTTACTCCAGGACATCTCTGTTGAACTGCTTCTTGCTGTTTCCCAGGAATTCCCCAATCATCTGGCGGCTGAGGCCCTTCCGCTGGAGCAGAAAGTGTGCTACCCCAATGGGGGTGTCCGGGATGAAGCCTCGGGAGATCAGGAACTGGATCCCCTTGTCTGGGTTTCTGAAAGGGAAGGACAGAGACATGGTGAGTTTGCACGATCTCTTTGAGGCATTATTGCCTCTGGCTCCCCTCATGGCTTGCAGCAATGCAGCCCTTGGTATGTTCCTGGGCTCCTACGAGTTCATGCCTGTGGCAAGAACGGGACTGGCTGGGATGAGGAAAAGTGATTTGCGGTGTCCCACCCAGTTGCTGCTAAGGACAAAGTGATGGCATAGGACCTGCTGTGTCACTTACAGCACCTGCAGTCACCTGGTAATCACAGGTGCTATCCCACTGCCACAAAGGATCCTGCTGCATTATACCATGCCTCTTCAGTGATTCTCTTCTACCATCCATCTGCTCCAGAGTCAAAGGCTCTTGTATCATCCCCACCCCACTGTGTCCCACACAGACAGCTCAGGAAATATCAGTACATTCAGTTGCTCCAGATGTAACCCACAGAGAGCTGCCTCCAAGAATCAGAGGTGAGAGCTGGGCAAACCACCTTTTGCTTGAGGGGAGCTGGGGTTGCACCTTCTGTAACACAGACAAAGGCAAAGATAAAAATGTGTCTGTGAAGAAACTTAGGAGACATTGTTGCCATGGTCTATGGGCAAATGAGGACCAAGGCTCAAAGGGGACATGAATGAAAGGTGGGCACTTTTTCTGTTAAAAAAATAATTCTCTTTTTCATACATTTTCAGTGCTCAATGTTGACTGATCCTTTCTACCTTCCTCACCTGAGCTTGGTGCTGGCTGCCTGAACAGAAATACCATGCTCAGATTTGCTTGTCTCTTCCTCCACTTTCTCCACCCTTAGCTGTTCTTCCCTTCTCTATTGATTCACCCTCAGGCATAAATCTCTGTGTGTGAGAGAAGGCACCAGGGGAATGCTTTGTCACAGATGGGAGGGAGCTTTGTGCAGCTCCCAGACAGAGGGTTTTTCTCCCTCTGTAGCTGTGAGTGCCTTTCTGAGAACAGGTCTAGTGCTGAGTGGGCCCAATTGCCTGGCTGTGGGAGTGATTTTCTGCTTGACAGTCTAGATACAGAAATATAGAATGGTTTGTGTTAGAAGGGACTTTTAAAGGCCATCCAGTCCAATCCTCCTGCAGTCAGTAGGGACATTTACAATTAGATCAGGTTGCTCAGAGCTCCCTCCACCCTGATATTGAATGTCTCCAGGGGCAGAGCATCTACCATCTCTCTGGGCAATCTGTTTCAGTGTTTTGCCACATTCACTGTAAAAAACTTTTCCTTAATCTAAACCTAAATTGACACTCCTTCAGCTTAAAACCATTACCCTTTGTTCTATTTCCATAGGCCCTGCTAAAACATCTGTCCCCACCTTTCTTATAAAACCCCTTCAAGTACCAAAAGGACACAATAAAGTCTTGACCTGGAGAACAAAAGTCTTCCTTCTTTTGTCCAGGCTGAACAACCCCAACTCTCTCAGCTTTTCCTCATAGGAGAGGTGTTCCAGCCCTTTGATCATTGTGCCCTCCTCTGTACTCACTCCAACAAGTCTATGTCTTTGTGGGGACCCCAGAGCTGGATGCAGCACTCCAGGTGGGGTCTTACAAGAGTGGAGTAAAGGGACAGAATCTCCTCCCTCGACCTGCTGTCCACACTGCTTTGGATGCAGCCCAGGATACAACTGGCTTTCTGGGCCACGAGTGCACATTGCCAGGTCATGTCCAGCCTCTCATCCACCAGCACCCCCATGTCCTTCTCAGCAGGGCTGCTCTGAATCCATTCATCCCCCAGCCTGTATCAATACCAGGGGTTGCCCTTCCTTCTCGGGGGGTAGTGCATATCTCAACAAGCACACTTTTGTGTGTATGTATGACCTGTACATGAGGATTTCTTTTGCACCCTAGATGTTCGTCAGAGCCTGTGTGTCTACATATTTTGGCTTTCTCCTCATGCCATCTATAAGCACACATGCTTCTGTGTACCCTGGGAGTGGTTGTCAGCCTACGTGGTGCCTGTCCCACAGGACAGACAAGAACAAATTGTACATGTGTGTTGTGCAGGAGGTTTTCTTCTTATATTTCACTTTGCCCCACTGAAGGGTTTCTGTCAAGGTGCCCTCTTTCTGAGGTCAATGACTGCAATGCCAGGCAGATGGCCACATTCCTTGGGTTCTCTGAGCTGGTGAGTGGGCAGAGGTAAGAGTGTGACTTCGTGAAAGGATGCCATACTTCCATCATTAACCCAAATTCAGGGGTTTTTGTCAAGGCTCAAGGAGTGAGTTTGCTCAGGCTGTTTCCTGGGGTTGGGAAAGGATAGGATGAGATTTTGGAGCACGTGAATGCATGATATGCATAGGCACAGACTGTGGCACTGTCAGGTGGTGAAGTATGTGGGTGAGCAGCATATGTCTAGCTATAAGGGGATCAGCATTCAGCAGAATGGCCTGCTCTTTACAGGGGCCTCATGGGCAGACAAAAACTGGATGAGCTTGAAATAGTTCTGCTTACTCTGTAATGTCAAAAGAAAATATCCTGGGCAGTGTGGCATCCCCAGGGAGAGTTGCTGTGAGAACAGTCAACCCATTAAATGTATGAACAGGAGAGCTCCAAGATCTGATACTGAAAAACCCAGGCCTTCTTCATGGAAAAGCAACAGTACACCTTCTTCCCTATCACACAGACCTCCTGGCTCAACTTTGAAGAGCACAGGCAAAGTTCCCTGCTAAGTGCAGAGGTGATATGGTCAGGACAAGAGTCAAGCTAAGCAACAGGGATTCATAAAATGCACATCCACCTGCACACTTTAGTATTGGCAAGGGACAATACAGTGTTCACAACATGAGGATGAACTCAGCTGCACCAAGGTGACTCCAAAGCCACTGCACTGACTTTGGATTTACTCCATAGGAACTGGGAGCTGAATATGGCCAGAAAAATGCAGCTCCATGTACTGGCATGGATGTGCAGATTTCAGTAGAGATGGCACACACAACGCATAGGATTCAGGATAAAACAATCCAGCTGTGACAGGTCTCCTGCACTGCCCAGACTATAACTCAGATACACTTGCACACACTACTCTTTCACTAACAGCAGCCTTTCATCACTTCCTGAGATTCAATTTGTTCCTCACAAAATCCTGATAGCAGTACAGCATCTCTGCCACTGAACACCTGCAGATGCGTCCCATGTACTGCAGCATGCAGCTTTTACCCAGATGTGTAGCAAACAACTCCATTTCCATCTCTCCTGAACCTGGTCTCTGCTATTCCTTTTAGTGTTGCAGGGGTGTTAAGCACAGCCAGCAAATGCTGCGGGATTCCTCACGTCCTGCTGGCTTTCCCTCTGCCCACGCAGCCAGCTGCCCACACACACTGAGCCATTACAGCAGTGCTGCAGAATGAAGCACTCTCCGTTCCAGGGATTTCACCCCCTCACTGTGCAGTGGGGACTGGGAAAGTGCCACCGCAGCACAGCATCGATATTCTGAACCCAGCCCTGAAAACCTCTCTTCTTGGTTCCTGCCTCATGGACTCCACAGCCTTCATACTACACGTATATAAATGCTATGCATTGTCCCTTCATCTGTGCAAAACTTCTGCCCACTCAGTCTGCCCCATCAGTCCCCACTCTGACCACAAGGCCCATGGCTGATGTGTGGCAAAACATTCTTCTAGTATGGATATATTACATCTTCACCATTAGGGAACTTAAATGGAAATCAAGACAGCATAAGATAAGAGTGTGATGATGAAGCAAAACCCAGTACTTCTCATGGCTTGCTTAGATGAGAAAGGTCTCATCTAAAGGCAACAAGCAAATCTAAAGGTCCTTATAGGAACTCAGCTGCTTTCTGCCAATCCACAATAGGCTATATGTGACCCCATGATTTAACCTCTTCTTGTGGTAACCTCTGGGCTGCTCTGCTTTTGCTTTCACACCTACAGCTTTCTCATAGGATATCAAACTCAAATGTGTAAGAGACTGAGATGACTAAACCTGGTCTGTCAGGTGAAAATCTACCCAGATATCTGAAGGAAAATGACAGCCAGAGACATAATTTTGTCATTATGACTCACACTGGGCTAGCTAAGCTCAGCTCTACCTCTCTCTCTCTTTACTAGTAATTGTCCCATGTTAATGAACCAGGGTTGGGTTTACTGTGCCAGCTATGTTTGTTCCTTTCCACAGAGTGGAGCAGGAGCCTAGATCCCAGGCTCAGCTGGTGGATCGGGACAGCACTTGTGAGAGTATAGGGAGAAAACTTCTGGGCAGCCAAGCTGTGTTCTTCATTGCATACCCAGACGGCCATGCCCTTGAAAATGAAAGAACTTCCCCTGAGACGGATCTAGACCAAGCTTCTGCCATCACCTGTTCCTGTGAGGCCTGAAATAGGCTGGGAAACACGACAGAGGAAGAGTCACTTACATATTGAAGAGGTTCAGTCCGATGCGGTAGAGGCGCTTCCTCATGGTGTCTGTGGAAAGCGTGGGGGACTTGCAGCTCGCAGGGTTCTCGCAGTGGTACCTGGGGAGGCTGAGGATCATGGCCTGCAGTGCTTCTTTCGAGGACACCTCAGAGGCTGACTTGGCTGAAGTGGAGGTGCTGCTGCTGCTCAGCTGCTCTGAGTTGTCTGCATTTTCAGACTCAGAGCCTTTGCTTTGCCCCGCCTCATTGCCAGCATCAAACTGGAGCTTCTGCACTGCCATCTGATCAGGCTCGGCACTGCTGTCTCCGGTGCCATTAGTACTGACATCCACCTCAGTGAAAGTGTGGCTGTTCTGGAGAGCTATGGACTCAGGTAAGCTCTCCGGGGCAGCTGGTGGTTCACTGGCTTCTCCCTCCCCTTCTCCTGGGCTTTCTTCAGCCTTGATAGCTTGAGAGAGCCCAGCCTGGTCATTGCTGCTGAGGCAGTTTGCCATGGACACCGAGGTAGACGATGAGACAGAGATGTTCTTGTTGTCAATCTGGACTGTGACATCTCGAAAAGCCATCATCAGAGTGCTGCTGCTTTTGGGTAGAGTATCTGGCAGGAGACCTTCCTCCTTCTCCTTGTCCTGCAGCTCAGCTTCTAAGTCTTGGTTTGGCTGCATTGAGCTAGCACTGAAGGTCTCCCTTATCTGGTACGAGCCCCCATCTTGCAGTGAGCACATGGTCTTCAGGCTCCAGTTGCTGAGGGCATCATCAATAGATTTGGCCAGGGACTGAACTTGTTCCGTGAAGGAGTCCTCCAGCTCGGTCAGGGCCCCGCTGATGGTGGCTGGCAAGGATGGGGACCTCACCAACGGGATGCCCACGAAGTTGTACCCCTCCACCAGGGCTTTCTCCGCAGAGAAGCTCTCTGAGTTCTGGACACGGACTTTCCTCAGGGAGATGCGGCGTGGCATGCGGCTCTCCAGCAGCGAGTTGCGGATCTTCTCAAAGTTCTTGCTGAGCTGGTACTGCCGGAAGGCGGTTTGGATGGTGCAAGCTGCCCTGCGGGACACCAGGTGACCGCCGTATTTGTGCTCTAGCATTTCGATCTGAAAGACACAGAAATGAGATGGGGTTTTTTGCTAATTGACTTCTGGTGGCTTTTTGTTACCCCTGTGCCTATACTGATTAGGGTTAATGACTGTCAAAGGAACTTCTAACACTGAATTAGCTGAATTGATTTCAGGGCAATGCCACGCTCCTGATTTCAACAGAGGGTTCCCCTTCGGGCATGGATGGCTGAAACACCAGCACTAGTAACTTCCTCACAGCTGTAACCTGATTGTGTCTCCTTCCAGAGTGCCAGTCGTACAAACTGGAGCCTGCAGGTGCCCTTCCCTTGCAGACCCACTTCTGATGGCCTTTAGGGCAAGCTCATCTCTGCAAATACAATATTCCAGCAATGTGTGTTCCTGCTTTCCTGCTCAGCAGTGCTCTGTTAACATCATGCATTATCTCTTGTCTCAGAATTAATGCTTCTCCCTCCTTAGTGACCTTAGGAAATACTCCCAGGGAAAGGATAAATCATTAAGAAAAAGGGAAGAAAATTTAATTTTTAAATGCAGAAAATGCTGGCTTGATCATAGCAGCTAGTGAGAAACAACAGTTTCCATGTAAGATAGTGGAGGCTGGGTTTGTTCTGAGTTTGTGTCTTTTAAAAAGCACTCTGAATCCCAAAGTGCCTTTTTTTCTGTGTGAGTTTTTCAGGTATTAGCCAGCAGTGAAAAGAGAAGTACTCCAAAAAAAAAAACAACCTCTCAGTTTTGAAAGGTAAAAAATCTGAATTTTAAATGTTGAGACAAGATATTGAGAACAAGCAGAAGGAGGGTTTACGTGAGTTGGTAACAACAAACACATATGTAAATAGATAAACACATGCACAGAGCTGAAGTGGCCATCTCAACTGGCTTCAGCAAAGCAGGTATATATGGCCATTTCTCTGCTGTAGTCTAGAACATATACTTCCTGGTAATCCCCTCCCTCTTCCTCTGCAGCTGGGCTTTCACCAGTGTGCTACAGGAGAATGTTAGATGATGTGGCTCCAGTGAGTGACTGACAGAGGACAAGGGGGACAGTGTGAAGGCGGTCATGGAAGATGGGATTGAAGGAAAAGAAGAATGAACTCAAACTACACTCACTGAGGTTTTAGCTGAACTAGGAGCTAAACTCTACATTGCGGGTGCTTCAAAAGGCAAAGCGCAGGTGCAGAGCGTAGTGTTTATATGTGTGTGTGCACATGTGGAAAAGCCAAAAAAAGGTGAAGTGCTGGTTAAGTCAGGCCTGAATTAACAGAGGATTCACTGCATCATTCATGTGGGGAGTATGAACTCATTAGCAGAACTGAAGGACGAGTTTACTGACTGCATCCTCATCCCCAGCCAGATACCACTTGTCCCTCACCATACCTTGTTGGCTCAGTACTCATAGGATGAAGGACTGAGCTTACACAAGATCTGAGTTTAAGTGCAAATTGATTTTTTAGTCAAAGGGAGACTGAAGCATGAGTCTCAGCTCACAGAGTCATGTCATATTGTCTGCTTTCTTCTTCTTTTTTTGTAACATTATGTAATTTCCAGGTAGTGATCCGGGTACAAGTGAAGGCCTGGTCTGACAGATGTGAGAAGTGTAAATCACCTCTGGAATCTTTCCAACACTTACTCCTCTAGAAGTAGGGGAAGATAATATGACCTCGGGAGATGTCAGCAACAGGTCTAGGGATCCCGCTGCACTGGATGTGAGGCTGCCATTTATGGGATAGAGTGGGGAGCTGAGCACATCCTTTCACATTTCCTGCTATGGACATGAAGCAGGGACCCTTTGCCTTGCACTCAAACATAAGGTAGGCTTCTGTTTTCTGTTTGCTTTGCCCTCAAGCTGTTTGGATAACCAAGGACTCTCCTGATCCTCAGTGTTTGATATGGCAGGAAAGAGGAATATAGGGACAAAAAGAGATTTTCGGTAGTAAGTAGAAGTGTTTTGCTGGGGTTCTTTGTCTTGCTTTTCAAAATGACCATCTTAAAGCCCACCACAAAACCAGCACTCCTGACACATATATTTAAAGCGGGTCTGCCTGGAAAAAGACTGAGCCATCCCTTGGTCCTTCCCTTCAGAAGGAAGGCTCATGCAGACAAATGCAAATTAAACCAGTAACCTGCAAAGGCCCAACCCAGACAGTTATTACTGACAACTGACCGTGAGCATTTAATATAATGATCTTGTTAATGAAAATGTAGAGCTAATTGTGTTGGGAGGGAAAGAGGAACAAATGGGAGGGGCAGGCACAGCTATCTGAGGGACAGAATAATAGTAAAATGCAAAATAAAGCAGAAGCAAGAGCCTTACAACTATCTGAGGTTTCCAAGGAGGTGACAGCTATTCTGAAAACATGAAATTCATATGCTCTGATCTTATTAGAGGCCAAGACAAGATGTCATTGCTGATCTGAAGTAAAAGGCCACTTTATCTCATGCAAGGACAGTTCCCAAATGGCAGACTTTAAAAACCACTGAGAAGACATCCTTCTAAAAGTCTAAAGGAACAGTGCAAGCTATCAGTACCTTGATAAAAGACATCACCAGCTTTTTGCAGTCCATAATTTCAGTCCTCCAAAAGGGCTAAGGCATTAAGAAACAGAATAAGATTTAAAATGAGAGGACTCTCAAACTAGTCTGTTTTCCAGCTCATACCAGGGGTGTAAGGATGGATTCTGTATGTGGTCCACTGCCATTTGGCCCTGTTAAAAGCAAGGGGAATCCTACAATATCTTGCAGCTGGGATAACAGGAAGAGCGACTGTACCAAAGGATGCCTGAAAAGATTGGCAAAGCCAGATGCAGCACCCCCACAGAGAACTGTGCTCCCCACCCTTGCTTTGTAGGAGTGGGTCTCTCTCTGTCTCCTTGATGTAGCCCAGCCATTTTCTGTTTACTGATGCCTGAGATGTACACATTTGCTATCAGGTCGAGCTAACTGACAGTCCAAAGGAATTAAGGATTTCACACAGCTGTGGCCTGTGTTCCTCCTCTCAAGAGGAGGAAAGGACATCCATTAGCACCACAGCAGTCACAGGTAATGGAGATATATGTCTGGCTAGCTGGAGGAACCTTCTCTTCCCATTTGAGAGGTGAGAAAGGCCAGACATGATTGGCCTTCTCTCACTCCTAATAAACCCTATGAATCACAAGTAATTGCCTACTTAAAGCTACTCTTCTCTGGGGAATGATCCGACAGCCAGCGCCAGATGAAGGGAAAAGCAGGAGAGGGATGGGGGGGGATTTCAAAGAATAATTAGCTTAATACATTTCTGGGCCTCAAAATGAACACTCATTCTGAGCAATTCAGGCCTTGTGGCTGAATTAGAAGTGGCTGGGAAATATCCATTGCCATGGGGGATTGCATATGAAGGGAGCTTTAACAAGGTCAGCCTAAGGCAAGACGAAGTGCCAGGCCTGGATATGGCCAAACATTTGAGGTGCATGCCCCATGGTTTTGTTGCCCATAGGCATAAATTCATAAATCTGCCAGGAGAAAATGGGCCTGATCTTACTCTCAGTTAGCACTGGTTTTCCACCAAGGCTTTGAAAGGTTGTGGCGATGTGCCACCAATCAGGCTCAGGGACAGAATCTGAGTCACTCCAGGCAATGCATGCATTGCAAGAAAAATTAAAAAAAAAGAAGACATACAGAGCATACATGTTCTCTATCACCCTTTCTTAATCCTTCTCCTTCCCTCCAGCCTTTCACAATGGAAGAACATTGCTACAAGGGCCATGTGTTAATGGGACATTTTCCTTCATGCCTGGGACATCTGCCACCTTTCAGCATAACCCAAGAGTGTGGATGACAGAAAGCATGCTCCTCTCTCCTAATACCTTCCATTTTCCCAACATTCAATAGAATCTAAGCATAGAGGAACTTTAGCACTTGAGGCTGCACTCCAACCTCCCAGCATAGTGTACTTCTGCTCAGTGCACTGTCAGCAATCTCTGTTTAATGGGATAAAAAGGAAGGAGAGCTACAAAGCCACTCACCAACCCTGCAGTATGATGCTGAGGGGCAAAGACTGTTCCAAGCCTTGCAAAGGAGGCTGTACTCTACCCTCCTACCCTCCTGAATAACACTCAGTCCTCTCCCCAAAGGTAAATGTGACTTCAATTGCACTTTGAAACTAAAAATGTCTCCTTTCACCTGTTTTTCTTATCGTAAGTTCTGTTAATGTATTACAACTTGAGCTATGACTAGGGTTCTACTGGGGCAGTGCTGTGCGGGTCCTATCACTCTTATTCCCATTTAACAGAACTACAGGACAAATAAATTGATAGGAATACCTATAAAAACACATACTAGAGAGCAAGAATTGAAGGATTAATACTCTTCACTGCCTGAAAATCTCCCCTTCCACAGCTGGAGGCAATTCACTGAGGGCAACCATCAGGCTGGAGAAGCACACATACTGTAAGCCCCCTTTGCTGTGGGAAAAGTGGTTTCACCTTTGAGACAGGCTAGGTCCATACAAGGTCAGTCCTGCAAGGCACCAGAAATTAATGAACAATCAGCTAACATGTCTCTCTGTCTCACATGCATCCAGGGCAGGTTTGGCCTCTGCTGAAAGAACAATGATAGGCCAACGTGACCTTAAAACTAAAATAACACAGGAAAGATGCCCCAGGACAAACCAGAGCAGCTCTAGGACATCGAGGAGGCTAAGCCCATACATAACAGTCAAGATCTGGCCCACCCCAAGGATATGTCACATTAGTTTGTTAAGCCAGTTAATTAGTGTCTCTTGTTTATTTTCCTGGTGTGAAGCAAGAATTCTTTCTGAGTTGAGTATGCAGTATTTTGAGAAAGACAGGGCTAAAGAGCCCTCTCTTTTGCTCAGAAATTTACTGAGCCATTGATCTGACATGTATGTTTAGGGACAGCAGCAATGCCTTAAGCCAAGTGGCAAAGAGATGTCCTAGAAGTAGCAGTTCTTCTGTGGAAACCTCATTAGCTGAGACCCTTCAGCTGCAATGGCACAGCTCCCACTGAATTCTCCCATTGAATGTAATCTGGACACTGTCACTAGTGTTTGCTTGTCATCCTCACCTCATATACTGCAGGGTCTGCATGTCCAACAGCCTCTGGTTGAGCTGCCATACCAGGGAAAAGACAGAAACTATTATTTAGGTTCTGTTTTGCACAACAGCTCTCCTGGAGTGTAATCTGCAGAGACGTGCGGTGGGGGGGGCATGTTCCACCTCATTACCTTTGAGGGAGGAGCCCAGCTGCTATTAGCCCCTGTCCCACTGTCCCCTGCTGGGAGTCCATCAGGAGATGCAGCTAGAGATAGGCACACTTGTGCTCTGGAGCTAGGCCGTAGCCTCAGGCACAGAAGGCAAGGCTTGCAACTTCTGGAACTGAATCATTTCCTCTCAGCCTGGTTAACCTGCCTGTCTTTTCAACATCCACTGCTGCGTTGAAGGCAGTCATGGCAGTAATACACAGACATCATGGTAGATGCTGCCCAGGACACTCATTGAATGAACCAGAAGTGCACTGGGGACCTACCCTGCACGATCCAAGATGGCAAGATGATTCTTGGAGACCTTTCCCATGAAGATCACTTGGGACAACCAGCTGGAGGCCTACAGGCACTGCATGCTTGTGAGCAAGGCAGTATCTCTGGATGCTGCAGCTCTCGGCTGCCTGCAACCTGTCTCTAAGCCTACACTCACAACTGGGCTTCTAGGTCCACTTTGGACCACAGAACCCAGGAAATGAGGAGCAGAGACCATCAGGTTTGGGTGAAAGGGTGACACAGTCAGAGGTGGGGCAGCTACTTCCTCCATCAGCCCCACGTAGCCAAAAGGCCAGTTCAGGCAGGGCGAAAGCTCAAGGTGAACAAAAGGCTGAAGTATTTGCTGAAAGACGTCCCACCACAGTGTGAATGCAGTCCCACCCGCCCCATCCCCTTCTCCCACAGCCTGAGGAGGAAGCCTTGGTACCTGTTTATTCTTTAGGTCAAGGGAGAGCTCATAATCGGAGGCAGCCGCGTGGGAACACGAGGCCGCCCCTTTGCTGCGCTGCACTCTCACTGGGGAGCCCGTGTGGTGGAGGCTCGCCTTCTGCACCAGAGGGGAACACCCCGCTGCCTGCTCTTCGTGGAGCTCCGCATGCTGGGCTTTTAGCGTCAGGGTGTCGGACCTGCCTTCCTGGCCACTTTGTCTGCCGGCCTCCTTCGGATCCTCCGTTTCACACCCGGCTTTCTTGCTTGTGGAACCGCTGGGATCGTCACTGTGAACAAAACGCAACGTTTCGCTTTTTTTATTTGTTTTTATCATATTTGATTTATGACCATGTTTATTATTCTTCACTATACTCATTCCCTGAGCTGCATTTTAAATGTTTGGGGAGCCTGGGCTGTGAGGGGTCTCCCTTGGTGATGGATCAGGACTGTGGGTTGATGCAGCCAAAGTTCTGATCCCTCCCTCCCTAAGAGCAGGCACCCCTATATGAACCAGTCCTGTGACTCCTGGAGCTGCCTGGCTGCCTTTGCTCCAGGTGCTGCAGTTGGAGGAGGCGGGGAGCCAAGGAGGGTGTCATGGCCTATGGACACCTCTCCTGTCCTCTGGAGCAGCTAGCAGCTGGCAATCACCCCTGTGTCCTTGCTGCCTATTGATCAGCATTTCTCTGCACAGCTCGAGTCCCATCTGGCACCAAGCCAGGACCCCAAGGATCCTGTTTTCCCTCAGAGTTTCTCAGGGCATGCAGGAAATGGGCAGGGGAATGTTGCAGAGTTTCCAGAGGAACTCTTGGAGAGCTGAGAGTATAAAGAGGCAACAGAGCCAGCCAGCCCTGAGATCCTGAGTCTAAAGTATGTCTGCAATACAGGCATAGCAGCCTGCAGAGCTTCCATGAAAGAAGCCTTCTGTTTACGACCCACAAATTGCTGTGCCACTGAGATCTCGTGGAGAAAGGAAAACACTCTTTTCTCCTGTCAGCCACAGCTGCAATTGTGTGAAACCAGGGCCTGACAACAGTGCACTCTAAGAGAGCTGACATCTTGCTCCAGGCAGGATGGGATTAGCATATGTCTGATCCATTGAAGTGCTGAGGAAGTCTGTAGTTAACCCTTCTTGCCAAGTGTATTCCAAAATCATCTGGTTTCAAACAAGGTTTTGGTGTTCTGGGAGACTGTTTCAACCATTAGAGTGTTTGTTCATTGTTACATTAGCCTCCTTCCAGTGGCTACAGAGGAATAATTTATGATTTCCGAGAGTGTGCAAGCCTGCATGGACTCTGGCTTCTACTGCACCATGTCGCTCAAACACAGCTCCATTGGTTTTCAAGGAATGACTATTTAGCTGAGAGCAACATCTAGTTTGGAAATACTTTCTACAGAACCAATGCATTCAATTCCCCTGAAACCAAGGATCTGTACTGCCTCCCATATTTAAACACCATTAAATTATTTAATTCACATCTGAATCATATTTATTTCTCTTGGATTTGCTCCACATACAACTAGTTCTGCTATCATCTATATAATAAATCATTTTATGATTGGTGTTGATGTCAGAGCAAAACCAGAGAAATTAGATATGATTTCTGTAGTGCCCAAATTACCTAAAAGCATTTAAGTCTCATTTTCAGAAGTGCTGTAAGCACAGGGAAGCCCAAGTCTTCTAACTAACTAACTAACTAACTTCTGCCTCCTAAGCTTCAGAGCACTTTTGCACACTTACTAGTACTTTAGGAAGTTTATTGTCTCCAGTGGCAGCTCTTCTGTTCAATTGATCTAACAATCAAATTTAGAAATATTCCCACATTTTCTGAGACGGCTCCAAATCTGATGAAGCAAAGACAGTACCACAACTTCAGAATGAGATGAAAGATTTCATCTGTATGTAGTCACCAGTTAGATTGAAAAAATATATTCCCAGAGGAAGCCCGGCTCTTACATAAATCCTATATAACCAACTTTGTCAAAGCATATTAAAATGATGTCTTTGCATACTCATCCATCAGGAAATACCACCATTAAAATGAGGTATAAACAATTCTTTTAGGTTATACACCTTATAAAAGTTTTCACTCTTCTATTCCTGATACTGCACTTCTTTCTACACCTATAGATATACTCCTAAAGTATGTAGCCATTTTTAACTCCTTCTGTTCCACATCCTTCCACTTTGCAGGATACCTTAATAACAGACTTTTCTCTTACAGCTCTCACTGTATTGGCAGCCCCTGTTCTACACATTCTCATTTTAACCAGCAGAGCAGCAATTTTTATCCTCAGCTCAAGGGATGACCAGGTGGCACAGATTTGATCGTGTTTTCATTGAAGTGCATGCCGAAAGCCTCGCAAGTATTTCAGTGGAAATATAGGATTGTGCCCTATAAAGCAATTTCTGCTAGACACATAAGCTCTGATTCAGCAAGACACACATCCCAAATTGCTCTGCTGAGTCAAGGCCTCAGTGGACAGCGTGCTACGCAGGCCTTCTTCAGGGCAGATCAGGGCCCAAGGCAGTAGGCTAGAGAGTCAGTTGACTTCCCTTGGAGCATGAATGGTCTTTAAATGCCAGCAAATATTCCCTGACGTGATGGTCCTCTAAACGCTTGCATGTATGCTTAGCTCTGTTTTTCTGAGGACCTCCTCTGCTTGCTCATGGCAGAACATGAAGTGTGTGAGCAAGAGTTTGCAGCGTTTGGTCCCGTCACCCTATAAGGTCACTCACCTCTGGTGGGTGCACAGTATCTGTTTGGTTTCCCGTCACACACAGTTTAGAGCCTGAGTGTCACATTCACAGTGACAACACATCCTGCATGCACTGCTAATACAGAAATAAAACCAGCAGGGTTTGTAGTATCACAGAATAACCCAGGCTGGGAGGAAAGCTGGAGGTCTCCATTCCAACTCCCTGCTCAAAGCAGGGCCATTTTCAAAGACAGGTGGGCCTTCTCCAGGCAACTCTTGAGTATCTCCATACACAAATTTTCCCTAGGCTCTCTGAAAAGCCTTGTCACTTAAACCCTGACCAGTCTCACCTGAGGGTCCCACAAATATCCCCTGCACAGCTCCCGCTTTTCAGCCCAGCCCAGAGTCATCAATCTCTGCCCCAGCCACACTCTAAGAACACTGGTCTCCAGCCCTGCCAAAGCTTTCCCCATTGTGTGGCCACAAACCCACTTGATCCAGACCCTGAAGACTGACCCCCCAGCTTGACCTTGGACCTGCCTGATCACCATGAGCCTACCCACTGATGACTGGGCCATGTCTCACCCTGGGTACCCTTACCAGACCTGATTCTGACTCTGGCCAATGGGGCAGAGGACACTGGAGCAATCCAAAATGGCCGGAAACCCCCTTTAACCTCACTGGACATTTAGTTTATTCCTCGAGACACAGGAGGGCCCTAAGACTGCAAGCACTAAGTGCACACACTCGGTCACAGATGTGTGAGAACCACCGTCGGCTTCAGCGCTGTCCTCGTGGGGCGTAACTGAAGCCCCTGAAGACACAGAGCTGGCATAAGGACAAAAGCTCCCCACACGTACCCATCAACCTTGCCTTCCTCCTCCGTGAGTGCTCTGAGTCCATACAGAATGGATTGTGTTTAAGTGTGGAATTTTCTGCAGGTCAAAATTCGGTCAAATCAAAATCAGATTCCACTGAAGCACCTAAAGTCATTTTTCAGCTAGATGTTTTCATGCTAAATATAAACTTTTTAACCCCATGCTGGTTTGGCTGTTGTACTGTTCAGAACACAATAGCAAACACTCTTGCTGAAGTGGGAATAGTTTCTACATGCTTTGTTGTGGGAAAAAAAAAAAG
This sequence comes from Pachyramphus minor, assembly GCA_013397135.1. NCBI lineage: Eukaryota > Metazoa > Chordata > Aves > Passeriformes > Tyrannidae > Pachyramphus > Pachyramphus minor. The sequence goes on along the minus strand of VYXB01007853.1, from coordinate 668,431 downwards.
ATGATAAAAAAATGGGTGAAGCAGTTTTACTTAGTGTGAAAACATCTGGAAAAAACACCTACTTCACCTTTGGGCAAACCTGGAAAATTTCATTTTCAGCTGGTATACTTCAGTGACTTATAAGCAGTGGGAAAAATGAGTTTGCTTAGCAGTCTGGATGTTAGAGTTACAGACCTATGGTTCCACTTACCACCTGTATTCCTCGCGGTTTTACTCCCATCTTGAACCTGTTTCTGAGGAAGTGTTTTGGGGAGGCTTATATTTTGTTGCCCAGTAGCAGCAACTGATGAAGCCCCCAGGAAGAAATAAAATACACTGCTAAAGATCAAAACTGATGCTGCAGTGAAATACAGGCTAAAAACTCAACAATCCTGATTTTTTTCCCTCTGTCCTGAGTGACAGAGTTGATTTGCATTGGTAGAACACAGATTTTGTAAAAAAAATGAAGGCTCGGGAGATATTATAATCACAATAACCAAAAAAGTCAAACCTCAACAGTAAGGAAAGTAAGTAGGGCAAGAACAGACACTATAGCATTGAAGATCTCTGGTAAAATAAATGTTATTAAGCAAATTACAGGGATCCACTTGTTTTCCCTCAATGAGTAAGCCTTCCCTGACTGTGGGATGAAGAAAAGGAATGTATCTTTTGCACATTCTGTTTCTTGGATGAGAAAATTTGTCTAACCACCTGCAATAATTAAAAGTCCCACGCAGAGTCTAAGGTGTGAATCCCAAAGTCCCGGCCAAACTCCAACTAGGTTAATTTAGTTCTGTATCCCAGCATCACCCCTGCAGTTTCAACTGTAATCAGTGTTCTTTACTTGCTGTCCTAAGGTAGCATATACCACCATTTTTCACAGCTTTTACAGCTACTCTTGCATGATAAATTCAACAATTTTCTGCCAGTCATACAATCAAGTAGGGAAGGCTTGTAATTTCTTTGAATTCTGTTTGATTGAAAGTTGTAATATTAATGTAAATCACTTGCAATCAGATAGAAAAAAAAAAAGTGAGACTAAAAATTCAGCAGTTCTCTTCTTCCTAGATGTTCCTATCTGACTTTTATGACCCATAGCAATTAGATTAGTCATTATTACAAATAGATTTCACTTGGTGTAAAAAGCATCTCTCATGTTTCAGGTATCTCCTGTACTTTAGCACTGCTGACTTGTATATGCCTGCTGCAGACAACAGACAGTTAACAAACCAGGTTTGTTAACAGAAATGGTGACTACAGACAACCTGACTTGGGGCTTATATAAAATACTTTCACTGGTCTAGCATTTCAAAACAGGGATATCAGGACTTCGAACTGAATCCTAGTGTTTATTTCAAGAAAGCAGCTCTCACTGAGACAGCTCTCACTGAGACAATTCAGCTGGCACCCATAAATGTTTTTATTTAGCACAAGTAAATGAGATTTCTGATACTTAGCTTTTATGTGTAGGTTTCCCAGGAAGATTTTATGTAAGGACTAGAGTAAGGGAAGGATGTAGGGACATGATAGAGGAGAAATGGTATTATGTAGAGGGTTTTTTATGACTTTCTCTTTTCTCCCTTCCTGCTGCTTTGGAAATGTAAAGACCAAATCAGTGATACTAAATTATCAAGCCAGAGAAGCCCATATACCCATTCCTAGTAGTATCAGCTCTTCGTGTCTGTATAGAGCTGTTGCATCACTGTCTGTCCGGGGAGAGATTTGACTACTTTTCACTTGCTAAAGAATGAGGATGGACAACTGTGGAGATGAACCATGGTTATCTGTTGGATCTTGACTGTCAGGCTTAAACATTCCCATACTTGATGACTTGAGAAACAACATGCAGCTCCTTCCCCACAAATCTTTAATGACAATTTCAAGCTAGACCTGCAGGCAGGAACACACAAGTTGGGTGCTCCAGACACTACATTCCATTGCACCACTGTCAAATACCAGAATCAGTTCAAGTCTAAGACTAATTTTCAGAGCTCTCACAAAAGCATTTACAGGGCAGTTGAGTGACTAAATAGGGCTGCAGGGCCAGAAGAGCTATTCTTCTCAGGGACAGCAATGTTAGTGCTGTAAGATATTAAACCTGAGCTTTCTCAATGATCATTCCAGAGCTAAAGAGCTCCCATGCAGTCATGACACAAAACTCATTTCTTTGCTCCTCTTTCTCTTCTTCTTTCATTCTCTCCTCCAAGAAGAAAAATTTTTGCAGATAAATAAGAGCAATAACAGAGGAACAAAAAACGGCAATGTCACCTCTGGATTTGGTGAGTGGTTTGAGAAACCAGTCACCCAAGAAGAGGATTTTCAGATGCTCTGCTGCCAGGTATAATGGTTATGCAAAAAAGTCTAGCTAATTGCACAGAAGGCTGTGAAGTGTTACAAAAGTACTACAGAGGCAAAGACCACATTGCTGTTGCCCATGTATAACTTACTGAACACCTTCTCCATGGTATTCAAGGTCACTGAGCAGGACTGTGACCTGTAACTGAGGCAAAGACTACATGGACTAGATGTGAAAGACCACAAAAATTTATTAATCCATTTCACAGAGCTCAGTATGAGGATCAGTTGTTATTGTAGATATACTGCTCTTAAATTGCCATATGTGTTTAATATTATCATGGCCTGAGAGTCATATGAGATGTCAAAGCATCACAGATGTCAGAATTAAAAACCCTTAAAAAGTGCCATATAGAGAATTAGAAAAAGACATCACCAACTAATGTCAGTAGAATGCAGTCCAGACCCCAAGTCTGCAAGAACCTGTGCTTCCTCTGTCTTTCCTGAGCTTCATTACTCAGGAAAAAAGAAATAAATCAACTGCTGACTTAGCAGGGTCCAAAGTGCCTTTTCAGTTTATATCATTTCAGTGTTCCCTGAGGACACCCATGACATATGGTGAATGGGTTCATCAGAATTCAATGGGAAAAAAAAGTGGCCAAGACAGGCTGGGTAATACATTATGGGATCTTTTCAAGGTTCAGAGATTTCTGACGTGTGGGGTGTCTGAGTGCAAAAGAATTGCTTCTGATTTGCTTTTAAGTTCAGGTTTTAGGGTGACTTAGAGGCAATGCTCTCTGGGGGCATGCTGAAACTGATGGAAGGCAAAAGTGTCTCCTGCCAGAGAGGCAGGGAACTTGGAACTTGATCTTGGCAAATCATCCCCTGCTAGCCGAGCTGCAGCTTTCTCAGACAGTCTCCTCCAACAAAGACAAATATAGGAACAAGATTCTGATTTTGTCTACATTCACATAACACCTTGCAAAGCAGTGGCATCAAGCCATCTTCTCACACTAGTTTTACCCAAGAGGATTTACTGATAATTAGCTGAGCTCATTATCCATCCCAGAATATATTACTTGTTTCATAAAAAGGCTAGCGCACGCACCTGTAAAATAGATTCAACAGTAGGGTACAGTAAATACCTTGGAAGTCAATTAAATTTAACATCCTTTTGCACAGAATGAACCAGGCAACATCTTTTCAACATTGCTTAAAGTGGTTTTGGTAAGATGTACATTAAGCAGACAGAAAATGTAATAATACTAGCAAATGCCTCCTGTCCCACAGGGACCAACATGCCAAAGTCAGGGCCTTCATTTCAGATTTGGTATTTAAACCTGATCCCCATGTGCTGTTGTAATTCCCACATTGTTGTGTTGTTGGGCCTTTTGGTACAGAACAGCACTACAGGAATTAAACTTTTCTGAAGCACCCCTTACCCTCATGGTGCAAAGATGGTTGTCCAGGTGTGAGACTGGGCTGGCTACTTGTTGAGGGCCTGGGTCCTCCATGAGGGACTTCAGCCACCAGAGGACTAGGATCTCTGTTTTTCATGGGGAAAGACAGGCTCTTCCAAAGGGTAACTTGGAGCAGCTAAGGCAGCTCTCACTATAGGAAAAGTGGCATTCATGGTGCAAGGCTGGCTGTGCTGGGAGGTGTGCTTGACATAGTTTTTTTTCTTATAGTCCCTGTTGTAGGGAACCTTTTGGGTAAAAGTTTCCCTAAACTGTTAGCAGGCAGTTCAGAGGCACTTTTACCCAAAAGGTTCCCTACACCCTGTGTGTGTCTGGGTGACACCTCAGAAGGGCACTTGGGCCACCCCTCTGGCATATCCCTCTTTCTTCTTCCCTTCCTAGCCACGCCTCCTGTTTCACCAGCTGCAGGAGCACAGGGCTCAGCTTAGGAAGTGGAGTCCCTTTCTGAGCTGCCTGTCACACCCTGGGGCTTGACACCCCAGGCTGGTTCTGTGCTTTCTCTGCAGGTTAGACAAGGAGGTCCCACAGCCTGTCACTGCAGAGGGGGTTACTTGTGGCTGTTTCAAACAGGGCACCTGTGCTTAGCACTGAGGTGTGAAAAGCACCAAGTGGATACTGAAGGCATGGGAGGCCCTGCTCTCAGGGTTTAATTACTTTTACTTTAACCCTGGACCTCTCTTGCCTCTCCAATGTTTGGTAAACACGACCTTTTAGAGAAGGAAAAAACAGATGGCATCCTACATTAGTGTAACTGCCCACTCAGCACCCCAGGAAAGAGAAACTTGGCTTCTCAGCAGCAGTCTTTCTGCCACTTCAACTCAGATCTCTTGGCTCCTCATCCCCGAGGCAGGTTTGAACATCACCAAATTCGCTGACAAAAGCCTGCCGGTGCAATCATGCAGAAGATAGAATTTCACTGCTAAAATGAGATGAATTCAGGGCTAGGAGGCAACAGAGTCTCTACAAGGCAAGGAAACCTTGCATATCCCCTCAGCCCATTGCTCTCCTAATCCAGCTGCCTGTGAGCTGGGTGAGGGACACAGCTCTTGGTGTTTATACACCAAGGCAAGGGCTTCTGTGGTCTTCTTTTTCCACCTGTTGTGATGGACCCTATGTTGAACTGCACCTCTGGGTTCCCTCATAAGGGATCAGGGTAATTGATTTCTGAAGGCAGTTGAGTTAGAACTTTCACAGGAAGATCTTCTTGTGACTCAGAAAAATTTTATTTCTATTCTCAAGTATCTCAGCTGTTGCATCTCTTGCAATCACCGCAGCCCAGTAGAAGGACACTGCTTGTGTCAAACCAAGCAGAAGAAAACCTGGTTCTTCTCAACAGAAAGAGTAACACAGCTTCAAATCACCATCCCACTCAATACAGACAGTCCAAACACCATTCACCAGCTTTAGGAAATCGTATATGATCCAGGTTTTAACTTTGCCACTGTGTTCTAGGGGTTTGTGTTGGCCTTTGGCTGAAGACCAAAATAGAAACAGCAATGTCAGCATTCCTTCCTCCTTCTCCCAATCCAGTGACCACCCCCACAGCCTTACACAGTAGGCACAATGCTCTACTTTTCCAGGTTTTAACTTATTTTGTCACTGCTGCTTCACTCACACTCTGATCCATTTCATGTCACTTCTCTACCCCAAGGCTTCATTCCTTTTTCCATCTTTTCTCACTGGAAAATAGGATGACTTAGCAGCTTACACATTGGGTCATGCAAGCTCATATTCCCCTATGCCACTTAAAATTCATTTACCTATGAGGAATGAAAATTATTCCCACCCTTATTCTCCATACTCAGACATGGAACTTTCAGGGCAAGATCATTAAGAAAAACTGGAGTTTGCCTAGACACAACCAATCCTACTGTGTGGTTGAGCAGTACTCTGGCTGGTGTTAAATGGCTTTATGCCAGTGGATTGCACCAAAGCCAGTGAAGGATCCAGCCCAAAATGCTCTATTTTAAGACAGTCTGTAACATCCTTATCAGATCCAGTTGTGCTGTAACAGCACAGCAACACTTCTCACATCATTCTGCATCATCCAGTTTTGTGCATCTCGACCCACCACTCTCACATTAGTGTATTTTATGAAACCACAGGCATCTGTTATATTTTGACAACACCCTGACAGACGTGCAAGAGAGAACCAGCAATGTATACACAGGGTACCTATTCCAGTCTTCCCTCTTTCTCCAAAAGATGGAATGAAAGAGATTGCAGTCAGCCTAGGCAATAATAACAGCATCATGACATGTTTAGAGGAAGGCAGCAACATACCAGTGTGGGGCACTGTCATGTCACAAAGGTGACATACAGCTCTAGTCACTAGGCAAATACAATTCCCAGTGGGATGATGGGACAATCTATGTGTTGAAGAACCAAGGTGCCAGCCAGAGATGGTTAAAAATTACTAGATCCCACTTCCAAGTGGTGTGGTCAGAAGTAGGCTCTTCAGCCTCAAAAAAAAAAATCTCACTGAACTCAAGTCCTGTTTATGCCCTGAACTTTTTTGCACCCACTCCCTCATCTATCTAGCTATTTGTAGAATCCAAACAGAGTCGCCTGAGCAGTTGTCCAGTGTGCTTCTCTTCAGCATCTCAGATTCCTCAGCTCTTCCTGAAGCGTATGAAAGTCTGCCAGGGCCACATGCAGAAGGAGGAATTCTGGTGCAGAGATGTTTATTCAGAAGGAGAGCTTATTGTATTTGAGAACAGAGTCTGTCCCATGGGGGTGGTCAGAAGATGAACCTTCATAGGAGTGAGTTAGTGTTGCAGAGAACAAAAAAGACAAAAGGCCCTTGGATTGAGATCACACTACAAGAAAATGTGTAATAAAAGGCCACAGCCTCATTGCTGTCACTGCCAAAGAATGCTGGCATGAACAGGATTATTTCAGCCAAGGGACCTGCTCATTTATCTCCTGCTCATATGCTCTTGTTCCCTCCAGTTTCTGCTTTCATTTACACTATTTTTTATCTTCTTGCTTCTCCTGCTCCTTCTCTCCTGTCATTCTTCTCTGTATAGCATGTTTGCCATTCATTTTTCTTACAGAAGCACTGTTACATTTCTTGGGATGAGTCTGTCTCCCTTTCTTTCTCATTGGCTCCTTTTTTTGTCTCTTTGCCCTATTTGTCTCTGCCTTACAAGCCACTAATAAGAGAGAGGGTCTACAAAAACCACCAGTCAAGTTCATCATAGTACATCATAGTGTACAAAAGGTCTGGAATGGCTCAATTTTGGGGGTGGGTGCATCTTGACTGATGCAGATCAGGTCAGATGACATTAGTAGAGGATTGGGATGAATGGTGTGAGCTCCACCACAGTCCATCTGCTATTATTTTATCAACCGTCTGTGCCTGCTTTTCATTGCTAGATACAGGAATATTTCCAAGGCTGGCATAGCCTCTTCTCTTCCATCTCTGTGGCATTAGCACACAGAAAACACAGGATACAGCAGGCATTTATGCTGCATTCCCCTGGTACCAAAAAGCTGCCATGTTACAAGCAAGGAATTCTTCACCAATATAGGAGAGAGAGAACATGAGGATCATCTGAAAGCCAAGAGTGAATTGTCTGGTATTAATGCAACTGACTGATCTCAACAACTGTTGAAAGTGGCTTCCACAACTGTAAGGTTGGCTATGATTGATCCTCCTTCACAGATATTCCCATGGCCCAAGAAACAGCAAGCACTGTCACATGTGGGAGAAGAGTACTTGAATCCAAGTCCAAATTCCTATAGGGCAGGACCCAGGTAAGCAACAGAAGCAACAAGGGAAAAGGAAGGACTGGAAGAACATGCGGCTAGGCAACGGCTGTACACAGCTTCAGGCTCTCAGAAAACATGAGTCTGATGAGCATCTTTGCAGCTTCAAAATAAGATACTTCAAGCATGTTTTCTTTGGCCTCTCCCTCCTGGCATCTTCCACCTTCCTAAAGAAAGGTGTTGATAGGGGCAAACAAAGAAACCAATGTGATAGGGAGACTCCAGATTCCACCAGAAACATTTTTTTTCCTGTTGAAAAGCCCATCTAGTCCTTACTTCACTTCCCCACCCTCATGTTCTCCACACTTGCCTTAAAGTGGCTGCACCAGCTGTTGGAGAGGAGCTGAAAAATGTCTGTGTGGGAGATAATGCCAAAATGTCCTGGTGGATCTCCTTTATGGGACTGAGACGCTGCATCTGAAACTGACCTCCTGTTTCTTTGGATGCTTCCAGAAAGAGCCATTCCTCCCAGGTCATAGTACCAGAAGAATTGCCAACTATACCTCCCTGCAAGAGATTCCCAAGGTTGTTGGTAACTATGATGTTAAGGATGTTCTCTAAAACAATTTTTGCTTATAATTCTAAGTGTTTCCATATTTGCCCTAAATCTACATTCACTAAACATCTTTGTGATTCTGGACCTATGCTCCCGCAAAGCAATTAAAGTTGCTAGTCCTCACTGTACAAAACACCCATAAACAGTGAGGAATCTACTCACTCCCTAGCTTAGGAAGAGTTCAAATCTGGGTCTAGACATTACTCCTCGCCCACGTCTTTGTGTCAGACTGAAATCCAAGCTCTGAAAACTGTGAGCCGGGGGAACATTTATGTGAACTTTGCTGACCCATCCCTGCCTGTCTGCAGCATCCCCGCAACCTCCAATCGTACTCCCTGGAACAGGATTATTAAGTCTACAGGGAGGGAAGAATAAGAAGTAGATGAGCTGTTAAGAAGCAGAAAAAAAAAATCTTCCCTTCATGCCTGTGACCTCAATAAGGAAAAGAAATGAGAAGCATGAACAGGATGTGCTAGCAAAGCAGAAATGTTGCTCAAACTTCTGTGTGTTTTCAAAACCAGTGCTGTGGAGGACTTTAGCAGGAATGCAAGAAGTCAGACTGAAGAGCTTTGTGTACTGTCATTTGTCCTCAGAGCACACAAGACACAGACCATGGGCGTGGAGGCTTGCTTTGCATTGGCACATCCATGTCCTGTTAAGATTGACCTGTAGTGTTCTCCATTAAGAATCAGAGGAGAATTCAGCCTCCATTGTCCACTAATTGTAGGAGCATCCACTTAACACTGCCAGCTGGGGGCCAATTAGGCAGAGTTGTTATGCTTGTTTATGTGGAAGGTTATAGATCTGAATTGATATAGATTAGAATCATCATGTTTCACACCTGAGACAGAGCCACTGAGTAGCTCTGAGATGAGAGGAAGCACTGACCTCCCGATTCTATATCCAATATCCTGCCAGCGATCCTAAGTCAGAAATGCTAATTTCCCATTTCATGAGCTGCATTTGCATTCTTTCTCTGAGGAAAGGTCAATCTTTTACAAGTTCAGACAAAATGTTGAGTAGCTCAGTGGTTTTACTGTAATGCTTAAAGAGTGATGGATACCGGTGGAAAATCATCATTCCCCACTGTTTATCAAGGTACTTCAGTAGTGTCCAGAAGGAGACCTCACTTGGTGAGTGGTTCAGTTCTCAACAACTTCATGGGCTTCAGCCTTAAAGCACAATTAATTCACAACCCAAATAAAGTCTTGGGGATTTCTCAGGAGGATCTGTTAGAGGACCTAGGGTGATCCAAGGGCAAAGTGAGAGCTGCCCTCAGAGGAGAGATGCTCCTGGGCTACAGCAGTGGGCAGCCAAAAAAGGACAAGATGCTGTGACTGTGCAGTGGATAATATTCATGGCTCTTTTGTGCCAACCCCTTCCAGCATGACTTCATAGGACAAAGAACACATGCATGTTCAATGGAAACAGAGTTCAGGTAAAGAGACGGGAAGAATCAGAGAGAGCAGATCTCCAGAGGTAAATGAAATCAGATTTTGGTTTTAAAACATGTGCTGCTTAAGGGGTAGCATACTCCTATGCAGCTTAGAGAGCTGGGAAGAAAGATGTTTGAAGGTTTGATTTGAAAGAACTGTCCAAAATCTGTTCATCTACTTATCAGCCTCCCACATATAAAAATGGACCAACAAGCATAAAGGACATCTTCCAGCAAGAACATGTATTTTCGTTTCAGTACTTTGGTAAGTCACCAGTGGGGCAAGAAGGAATTTCAACAGAACTGCAAGGAAGACTGGCTTGGAGATGTAGCTGATGGTTCACAGGTCTCCTTATCACTGCCTGGTGCTGTGATGCCAGGAAGAAACCAACCTACTACAGTAACTAATCCAGCAGGTACTTCAGAAATGAGTCCAGCTGTTTGAATTCTCAACTATATTGAGTTACAATTTCATTGGTCTGTAATCATGAAGTAAACGCTTTGCCAGTTGCACTAATCATGTTTTAAGCCTGATCGAAGCAGCAGTCTCCCTACTTAAAAGTGTGGAAATATTATGGGAAAATATGAACAGAGCTCACCCAGCTTTTCCATAGGTGTGTCAGACCCTAGCCCTTCTGCTCAGTATACCTCCAAGCCCTTCTAGAAGACTGCTCCCTGTTCCTGGAAGGACTCTGTTTCTTTTGCCTTAAAAACAGATCAGGCCTCATCTGCACTTCTTACAGATAGCAAGGACTTTCCCACAAATGCAGTGGAACGTTCTCCCTTCCCAAAGGCTTATTCTGGGATTTGATCCTGCCTTTTACAGAAATGTTCCCAGATCCCATCCAGTCTCCCTTGTGACATGATGCTTCAGCACTGCAGTGCCATCCTCATGTCCATTGCCAAAGTGGACCTGCCCCAGATGCTTAAAGTTTTGTGTAGAACTTTTCCCACTGCAGGAGGAGAGGTGATTTTCTGATTTCCTATTCAGCACCACAGGTGAGCCAGAGGCAGGCTCTGAAAAGCCTGTGAAAGGCAAGTGAATGAATATACTGTTCCCTCCAATTGTGACTCCATCATTTCCTCTCATTACTCTAATAGAAACAAATCTTTCTCATCTCAGCCCTATTACCTCACACAAAGGAAAATGGCATGTAATCCTGTTAGAGCTGAGCTGCTGCTGGACACATTTTAAGGTCATTGTTCTGGGATGCCGGTCTCCACTGTGTGAGACTGGGAAAAGTGGGAAATGCAATTACAAGGCTATTCAAATCCCCAGAATGAAACCCCACTGTTAACAGGCAGAAGCCAGCAAGAAAAAGAGCAGTTGCTTTATGAAATTACAGGTTTTGACTAAATCAGAATCTAATCAGCACCTCAGTAAAGGAGCAGGGTTAGCTTCTACTGCCATCCATGGAGTTTTCTTCCCGTCACTTATCTTTGGCATCCCCAATGGAAACCCAACCTGCAAGATGGCTTGTGGTCATGAAGCCTGTAGTGTACAAGTCCATTGGAGACAATGGTGGTCCATATACAGGATTTATACTGCACTTTGAAACGGGAAAGCTCTTAGAGTTCAGCAACAAGAATCTGCCTTCTGCTGCCATCACCTCATTCTGTACTTTGGCTTCGAGCTTCTTGGCAGAATCAAGTATCAAATCTGTCTCTTAATATTCATGGCCTACAGCACCAGTCTTGCTAATTGCTGGTGCAACCCAGCTAAGCAGCCAGGTGGGAAATTTGCATTGCTAAACTCACAGAGCTGTTACTTCCCCACAAGGAATTCACATGCTGAGCACAATTAATTCACAAGCTCTACTTGTGGCAATCCGTGAAGCAAAGCAGAACAATATGAGTGGGAATAATCCCAATCACCTCATTGAGCTGGCTTCTGTTGAGTGGTTAGACACTGACATGTTCCTAATGATTCCCATCCATGTGAAGCCAAGGCATTTTTAGCAAGATTGGTAGCAAAGAAAGAGTTAGAAATCTTGCAGACAAACAGTAGGGAAGACCACACAAGAACAACAATGACCATCACAAACTACAAGCAGAGACAAATTTTTGTCCCAGATTGTTCCTGGTAGCCAACCTCCTACTGTCATTCCCTGCATTTCCTTCCCCTTCTGCCCCTCACTTGAGCTGTATGAGCAGGTCTCTCCTGCAGTCAGGCACACACTTGTCTTACTGCTTTGATGCCTCTTTTTATCTTCACCTTGCTGCTGTGTCACCCTCCTGCTGGCCATGTTCCCTGAGTCTCCCAAAGGATTCCTGTCCTACAAAACAAGGCTGGGTTCTTGCTGAAAGCAGGACCAGTCTTGCAGGTCCCAGAAGGACAGGGTGTGGGCTGAGGTATGGTTCCTGGTAGAGAAGAAGAAAGCAGCCGATCACCGCTGGAGCCTCCAAGTCCCTTGAAGAGATGAGAGTCACTTCCCTGTTTATGCTCTTTATTAGTCCCTATTCTCTTTAATCGGCTTAGACTGATGAGCCAAGGCAGCGGTAGGGATCAGCCGGGCTGTTTAATTAAAGGATTGCAGCTCAGCCTTGCAGTTTGGGGGTTTGTGTAAATGAGCTGCAAGTACATTATTTAATCTGCTGCGCAGAGAGGAGTTGGGGCATTAATGAAGCAAACTCTAATTAAAACTAGATGGTTGATGGTTATTAGTGGCATCAGTTCTGACAGGATTTATCTCATTTAGGGAAACTATCATGGAAGGGGGAAAGAAAGAATAAACCCAAGCTGGTTTATCAAAATTCACCACAGCACCACTTGTGACTGGCTGTCCATTCAGAGGGACTCAGAAATGCTTCACAGGGAGCCCCTATGTACCAGGTTCTCCCATTGGGAGACCTGATGAGCTTATTTATGCTTGGCTCACCCAGGAACTGATTGCCTATTCAGGCTGTCTGACCCACACCTTTCAGTCTTGATTGGCTTTTGTTCTGCCTTGGTTCCATGGGGAGCCTGTTCATGATTTGAGCAGGGTGACAGGCTCTGTAAATGATCCGATGAGCTTCTCCAATCAGCATACTGAGCCATTCCAGAGCACCATATGGACATGAGCTCCAGAGTGACCCTGAGTTTCTCCCTTCCTGCCATTCTTTTGCCTTCCTCACTGTACCGTAACTTCAGACATTTAGGAAGCCCATGGCTGACTGCAGGACCTGGCAGAGGTTTTGGAGATGTTTTCTGGCCAGCATAAAGCTGACTGGTGAGTTTAACAGTGCTGCATGTGCTCTGCTTTTCTTCTGGCAGAGTGTGGGAAGTAGTGATGCCCTTCTCACCTGAGACAGTCACACAGGGAGATCCCACATAAAAGCTGCTCTGTTTCAAAGAGCAAAAAATTCTGTGTGCCTCTTTTTCACTTTTGAATAGTCATGGTGGCTTCAACCTTCTTTATGTCTGCACAGCATATTGTGTCACACACAGACAAATTCAGGACTGCTCTTGGAGTCTGCAGGCATTAGAAATGGAGAGGACACAAGAAAGTCCTCAGAAAAAAGTAAGGAAAGCACGATGCCTGCAGAGTGGGACAAGCTACAAAAGGCATAAAATGGACAGGCATAGATCAGTATGAGAAGCCCCTTAACTGGAAGCCCAGATGTAACAAGCAGTTGAGGTCATTGTCATTCATCCACACTTCGGAATTTCCTGGCTCAGACTCATCTTTGGATGCAACTTGCCAAAGTTGTTAAATTACTGAAACAAATGATTGCTTCTTCTTCAATTTACCTGTCAAATCCCAACAGTAGAAGGTCAGACAAACTCAGGCTCAAGGGATGGGCAGGGCCTTTGAGAGTCACCAGGATGAAAGGAAGTCCTGACCTAGAACTTGACAAAAACAACCCTAGAGCCAAAGACTGTAAAGAATGTCAGCCTTGTAGAACAAGAAAATATTAGAAACCAAAGGAACTGATCAGAAATAAGATGGAGGCTGAGACAAGGATGAGGAAGGGTCAAGGATGAGGGTATGAAGATAGAACACTATGGCAAAATTGAGTCTTGGTTCAGACAAAAGAGAGCACTTAACCAAAACTGTCTCACTCCAGAAATGCAAGGGAGAGGTGGCTGACCACAGAAATCTCTGTAGTCTCCTCCTTTGCTGTTTCCTCCTCTTCCTAGCCAGCATCTCCCCATCTGCCATGGAGGTGCACAGGGCTGTCATGCAAACTTTACCAATGTTTGAGAGCCCTTAGCACAGACATCATGGAGTTTACCCCTTCCATTTTCATACACAAATGGGCAGGAGGGGTCCTGCTTCTTTACCCTGCCTCCAAGCACAGCTGAACTGAACTCTACATTTTAACATACACACTCACCCACCCACCCCTCTTTTCTTCACAGTTGTCCAGCACTCACATTTTTTCTTGGAAAGAAATCAGAAACTACAGTCTGCTCCAATGAGCAGAACAAACAAGAGAAATATAATTTTTAAAATGTTGTGACTTCACTACTGCAATTCAGCTGCCCAATTCTGTTCAGAGCCCTCCCTAGTAACTCGGGCTTCTTACCAAAGGTCAGATGTAAAAGCCTAGCAGTGCGATGAGAGAAATCTTTAAAGAGAAAAGTCTTTGCTGTTGACAGAATGGTGATGAGGCCTGAGAAAAAAAGAGATGGTCTGTAAGATGGAAGTGTGGGAAGCTGTGAGAAGAGAAGGACATGGCAAGAACAGAAGGACAAGGCCAAGCACAGAAGCTATATGCAGTACGTGCATCTCAAGTACTTTTGAAGCTCCTTGGACCCCTTTCTCTTGGCACTGACGTCTTTCACTGATGGGGGAGAGCTATGAGAATTCCTGGTGTCCTCACACCTGGCTGCACTGGATACAAGTTGCTGATAGTTAATAGTACCTGTCTATAGTTGTTCTCTGCTGGCAAGCTCAGACTATTTTGATGCATGTAAAAATGCTCCCCCCACCCTGTCTCAGGGTGAGAGACAGAACCCTGAGCCTGTTTGGTGACTTTTGCTGTAGTTTAAAGGTTATGGATCTCTACTGTGTCCAGGAACCTTACAGTCTGGGGTAGCTAATTTGAAGAAGAAGAGTGAAGCATGTGAACGTCGGTGTCACAGTGACACAGAAGGGTAAGAAAAGGTACAAGTGTGAATGTGGATTGATGGATGTAGATGTTTGAAGAGAGGCTGAAAATACATTTTTGGAGGTGAATGGGGGTGTGTGAGTGGAGGCCAGAGAAAGTTTGCAAGCAATTACACAACAATACAAACAGTAATTTCTGGGAGGGAAAAGAGAGAGACAGCAGTGCTGGGGACATGGGATGTAAGGGAGGATGGTGGAGGGGATTGGCATGTATAATATGTGAGTTTTGTCCGGGGCAAGAAGATTAGTAATGGATGATAAGAAAGTAGGAAAAATAAAGGTCTGGCTGGCAGCAATTTCCCACCTTGGCGAGGAGTCTGGAGATGAAGGCTTCTGCTCTGCGTCAGCTGCTGGGCAACAGAACTGGTGTAAAACAGTCTCATTCCTGTAAGAAAAAACAAATCATAGTAGGTCAGTGTTCCATTCACTCAGCAGAAAACTCAAGGGAGAATGTCTTTGTCAGAGCTGTTCCAAGGGGACAGTAAACCCCAGTGATACTTGAAAGAGTGATGTAATTATTTACATGAATATTTTGTACTCCAAGGTGGTGGCTGACAATTCTATTCCCTTACTTTACCTGTCCTGCTGTTGATGTCAAGCTGTGGGGAATGGGACAAAAGTGCCCAAATAAGAAGTTCTCCTTATGTCAGTATCTGTCTTATAATCCCTCATATTTCATGAAAAACAGTTTTGCCTGTCTCTTAACTTTTATTTCTTTTGCAACAGAAACCTGCTTTAGATATGTTTCTTATACACTGTAATGCAAAGTAGTTGATTTTTACTTGACAGTGGCTAAATTATCTCTGCAGACATTTCTCCTGAAACCTCCCTAGCACAGAGAAATTGCCTTAGCACATCATCACTGGACATTACCAGGAATAGTAGTGGAAAACTGACAGGACAAGCACAAGTAGGGGTGCTGAGGCCATGACAAGGGGAAGAGACCATAGCAGAGAACAGCAAAACCATGAGTAGTAGCCATCTTAAGCAAAACAGGAAAACAGAAGACTAAAAATGAGTTTACTAGACAAGAAAGACAAAATAATTCATCCAAAGTAAGAAGTCCTAGTGCTACGGAAATTTTTGACACGAGGATCTCAACTCCATTGGGTAGGTTTATTGGAAAAGATCAGTTATGGTTTTTGGTAGCTCGAGTTTGGTGCCTCAAAAGAGGGACCCCAATCAAAGAAACGCCCAGGTAATTATACCATTACAACCTAAACTTCCCATCCCTTATGTGACAGTCTGGACCTCCAGAATTATTAGACTCTGGGATTTTCTCACCCTTCATTGGTCTGGTGTTTTGTTGCCAATGGTTGCCTTGTGCTTGTCTTCACATCCTCCTTACATCAGTTTCAGTGGGGGTTTTGGTCAGTTCTATAGTCAATATAATATGTTTGCTACAGTTCATATACCCATGACCTATGCACTGTCCATTCCATCTATTAATTTTTAAGTAATATTTAAGCTACAGCTGAGTCTATTCTAACTATTATTAATGTTCAGACCATTAGCTTCAAGTTTCCCTAAAATCTGCCCTTCACTTACACAACACAGCCACATAGTTCAGATAAAATTCAACTTACAACTCAACAATTCTAGGTACTTATGTCAAGCAAGTACTTGGCTAACTTCAAATAATAAAACTTTCAACACCTGCACCAAACTTCCAAAACTGCTCACTAATCTTGAATGACTTGTTCTTGGGGTCCCTTACCTGAAAGCATTTGTAAGCAGCCTGGTTTTCATGGGTTCTGGGCACTTATCATGGCATTGGAACCCAGTAAGAGCTACTCATCATCTCCGAAAATTAGATCCTTTGAAGAGAGCTCCAGGGAAGCCCTTGAGCACATATCAACAGCCAATTTTGAACATGCTGACCTTCACCAATGAAAAGGAGTCACTAAAAAGAGTCACAGTGTCAAGGGGGGAAAGTACTAGGGGAATGGAAAAGAAAATTAAAAGAGGAGAAGAAAAGCAGGAGAGATAAAGCAGGCTGAATCCTCAGGTGGCATAAAATCACCCTGTCTTCAAGTCAGTGGAACACCATTTAGAGCTCTGTTCTCAGTGCTACTGTGGAGACCCAGGGCTCAAATGCACTCATCTCCTCTTAAAAATATTTTTGCAGCTTCTAACCCAGACATAAGCAGTAGAGCTAAGTCTCTGTCAGGACTTTTCTGATAAAATTTTGGTTTCGCATAAAAATACTGACTCATCAAATTTAAACTATCTGCTGAAAACCTCTAGGGTTTAAAAAAGATTCTTCAAATTATGGGGGTTTACCTGGACTTTCTGGCAAGATGCTGGAGGGCCATGCCTCCACCTCTCACATCTTTAGTGCAGCTATGCCACACAAGTAGCCTCTTGGAGAAGAGGCTGCCCAGATCCCAAAGCAGCAAAGCTGGGAGCTGGCTAGTCTATGCAGCATGGAGCACCTGTGCCAAGGCAGTCAGCTCTGGAGAGCAGCCCTGGAGTCACAGATATCATCAGCTGCAGTGTGGCAATGCACGAGGCTCTCAGCTGATTCAGCAACAGCTGGCATCCATTCTGAGGCGAATTCTTAATTTCAAAAGTATTATATATTGGCGTTTCCTACTTTCATCTCCTCAAGATCTGACAGGGATAATAAAAGGGGCCTATTTTCAGATAAAAGTAACAATGTACTTTTAAATCACAGAATCATAGAATCATTTACATTGAAAAATACCCTGAAGATCATCGAGTGCAACCGTTATTCCAGCACTGCCAAGGCCACCGCTAAACCACATCCCTAAGCACCACATCTACATGTCTTTCAACTACCTCCAGGGATGGTCACTGGACCACTTCCTTGGGCAGCTCATTCCAACGCCTGACCACCCTTTCAATGAAGAAATTTTTTCTAATATCCAATCTCAGCCTTCCCTGGAAAACTTGAGGCCATTTCATCTTGTCTTGTTTCTTGTTACTTGGGAGAAGAGGCCAACATCCACTTGGCTACAACCTCCTTTCAGGCAGTTGCAGAGAGCAGTAAGTGAGACTCCTTTTCCTCAGGCTAAAAACTTCCAGCTCCTTTAGTTGCTCCTTATAAAACTTGTGCTCTAGACTCTTCACCAGCTACCAAGTGGAATCTTCCAAAAAACAGACACCCCAAATTTCAACCATTTCTAATCTAAACATTTCTCTAACTTAACTATACTATTTTCCGCTTATATTCGCACAGCAGATGCACCACTTCAATTACTAATTACACATGAAGAAAGCAAACAAGAGGGAGGGAAACATGGTGAGAAAGAGGAAGAAATAAGGATAGACAAAAAATGTGAAATAGAAGCCTGTATATAGATTAAATGCCTTGCTAGTTAATTATCATGATAGAAACACAAAGCAAAGTAAAGGGAAAACAGCAAAAGGAAGAGTGGGGTGAAGTTTCAGGACTTCAGTCTCAGTCTCCTGTGGGTGTTTGAAGAAACAAACATCTCACAAAACCTCTTCAGAGAATCAGCATGCTTTGAGCACTGCAGCTGCACAGTCAGTTGTTGACTCTGGTTCTCATATGTGCTTAACAGCCATGAGTATTTTCTGCCCAGAACAGAGTTGTCTTGAACGTCTGAAATCTCTGAAGTAGTTGTGCCCCTTAAATGCCACTGCCATATATTGATCATGCCCACAGGCAGAAATCTGTCTCCAGGCCCTTTGGGATCCTTGTGTGCCCCTCTGGGGGCCATGACTCCCAAGGAGAAGTCAGCAGGGATGTGGTGAAGAGCAGATACTGCAGATGGAAGTAAATACATAAGGTGTAAATGGGTATTCCAAGACTGTGCTGAAAGCTCTTCCCCTGACTGGGTGCAGGCAAGGAGATCTTTTTATTCCTATTAAATCTGAGTTCCCCAAATGCCCAAGAGCAGTTGGAGCTCTGGGCTGAAGAAAAGCATTATTCTTTTACAGCCTGCTTCTCTCTCTCTTCTGTGCTACCCAGGCATGCACCACAGGGACTGCGTTTCACCTTGAAGACTACCCTTGTTCATTTTTCTCCTTCTTTTCATCTCTTGATCCTGCATATTTCTGACACTTTGCAAATCCATGCCCTTGCTTTTGCAGCACAGCACCCAGACAGGAGCAGGGTTAACTTGCTGTGGAAGAAGTGGACCTATTCCCACCCTGAAGAGTCTGTATTAATTGTTAGCAGGACAAAGCAGCTCTTATTTGGGTGTAAAAGGCAAATGTCCTAGGGCCTTACCACCAGTTCTAAGCCTCAAGTAAGTGCCCCAGGAAAGCAACTGTCTTCTTAACACTATGAAGTCTTCAGGTAAGATGTTGTTTTTGTTGCTGTGATTCAAGAGGGCCTGTCAAGGTTGTAATGGCTGGTGGTTACCTGGATTTCATTCCCCTGTGGCGTTGTCAACCTTCGCAGGTTTAAAGTGAATCTTGAGATATTTAGTATCTGTCAGAAGTCAGTGTAAGACTTTTGATGGTGGGGTTTTTTGTTTCCTTTCTGTACTTTCTTTTATTTTGTTTTTAAACAAATCTTACTTCATAAGTCAGAAAGGCTACGTAAAACTTGAATATGAGGCTCCTGAGGAGTTCAACACTAGAAAGCATAAGGCTTGGTTTTGCCTTCGAAAAACAGGGAGGAAAGCAATGTGACTTCAATCCAGTAATGGTACCTTCAGACTCATTACTTTGGGGTGCTGATCTGTAATCCTGTTTCTTTTAAAATGCTTTAGGTAGGTGGCAATTAAAAGGATAGATCCAGAGCTTGCTTTTTTTTTGCCTGTTTCTTCCTCTATGTCCTCTGCCTTGCCTTCCTCAGACTTGCAAACCTTTGCAGATACTGAAAGTAAACAAACATTATCATAGGCAGATCAGGCAGGTGATTGTGGTGACAGTTTCTCCCCATCTGTCAGGATACTGCTGAACTGTTCCATTTCCAATTTATTGCCTTAGAAATAAACTAATTATTATGTCTTGGACTGCACTCTGATGAAAGCTTGGAAGTGAAAACCAGTAAGAAAAGGTGTTCTGGGTGGGTGGAGTTGGGTGGTACAAAAGAGGAAGAGGCTAACAGAGGGGAGGAGACATGTTGCCAGTACTATGAGACCAGCGTGTGGAGGAGCAGCAGAGGACAAGAACAAGCATAGATGCAAAAGGAGGACTGGGAACAGCCTGAGCCTGTCAGTGCTTTGCTCCATCTAGCTGGGACAGACGCTCCGGAGGCAAGGATTTGACAGTCCAGACCTATCTTAAATGCAGAGAAAACTTGGCCCATGCTGTCAATTGAAACATTAGACCCCTCTCCTCCAAGAGAAAACAGCTGACTGAATTTTATTCAGTTGTCCTCAACATTGCTCCTGACAAGAGGTACCCTCCAGCCAGCAGCCTACAGCCTCAATAGGGGTATCTGTGAATTAACTGTCCAGCCACAGCAATTCCTGCTGTGATGAACTTTAGAGAGGCTTGTGCCAAACCTCCTGGCTAGCACAAGCTGTCTAGTCAACTCAGGAGTTAGCTCTACCTTTCCGCCTTCTTAGAAAGTTGGACTGTGCTGCAAAGGGGCCCCCTGACTAATGCTGCTCTTTACAGCCCTGGATCCCATGGGGCTAACCTTCTCTTTCCTTAAAAACAGGTGTTGTAGAGGGAACAAGAGTTGAGCTGGAAAAGTTGAAAGTCTCTGTTCCTACCTAGCTTGCACATCACAGGGCCAAAGGAGAGCAGACTTCCCTGAAATTGCCTTAATGCTCTATCTTCCCTTTGGACAAGTGCCATAAAGTGGGGCTTTATGTTCAGGGTTGCCCACCTTAAGCATCAGTGTCCACTAGTTTAGCACTGACAATAGTGTCTTGATATAGAGATGCCTGTCTGCTGAGAGCTGTACTATGGTAAACAAGTCTAACCTCTTTTTCTTCTCCTGCACCCCCACAAAAACAAACCCCCAACCCAGACACCATATGGAAAACGGTGGTGCTCCCTGCTCTCCAGCAGTCAGCTTTAATTAAACAAATACCCTGTGTGGCCTGTTCCCAAAGATAAAGAGCAGCTATGTGTTTTTCTGCATGAATGATTTCAGACTACAAGAAATGCCAAAACAAGACAGAATGAAAATTGCTCTCACTACGGGTACACAGCGCGTGCTTCTCTCTATCATGCTGCAACACCCGTGCATCCCACCGTGAGTGCCGCCCTGGTCAGCTCTGTAGGATTGCTGGCATGAGCCCTAAATGAAGATCACTGGCTTCCCTGCCAGTACTTGACTAACCCCTGTATCCTGGTCCTTGAGCCCTACTGGCCTGTGTATTTAGTAGCCTTGCCCTTGGCCCAAGCACACTGCAAGTTCTTAGAAATCTGACAACGCTGAAATGTGATCCCCTCAAGCAGTGTTCTATCATTAAATAAATAGTCCAAGACACGCAGCCTTCCCTTTAAAACTCCACTTTTTGAAGAAAAGCGAGAGGCTTTGGCCAAAAGTCATTGTTTGTACTCTTGGATATCTCAGCTTTCCTGGAGTCTTTTGCTACTTGTCTCTATCTTGCCTTTTTTTGGATAGCTGCCAAGAGAACAGATGGAGTCACAGAAAATCATGGCCTACTAGGAGAAGATTAAAGACAGAAAGAGTCAAAGGAGAACTGAATTCATCTCAGATTAAGTTTTACTGGCTGTTATCTTTCTTAAAATGAGTACTGGAGAACCACAAACAGGAACAATTCAGCAATAAGAAATTTATGAAAGGCCAGTTGCACAGTATTCTAACTCCTCCAAAATTATAGCTTAATGTTACCTCTGCCAAGCTAATGTGACACAACCTAGCTAAGGTTAGCTGCAGACCTTACTCCTTCTATCATTCCCCTCCTGTGATAGATCTATTTTTGACTCCAGTCAACCTGGAACTGAGAGTTAAGTAAGATCTCAAAGAGGCAGTGTTTCCGAAAGAGTACCTTCTAGCAACTAGCTGTTTCTCCCCTGGTTCTTCACTCTTCACTCCAAAATACCTCCATAGCTCCACTAAAACTTTCTGTTGCTCATCTCAATTGTAGGGCATTAGACTGCTGCCTTGCAGGCAGTTGAGTATGGGCAGAGTTTATATTGTAAAGAAGCCATACATGATTAAAAATACATTCAAGGTAATTCCTGTAATTCAAGTTCTTTAACTCCTTGTAAGTCTGATGGCCTCCTCATTGTTATGGGACACTGTTGAGGGCAAGAATTTGACAATATATAGTCCATATAAATGGCAAGCATTTCTCCTGTACTCTTTACTTTTACTTACTCTTACCTTGAAGAAATTCTTTGGAGAGAAGCCAGTGTATAGGACTCAAAACTTTTCAGCATTAGAAAGGAGCTTTTATGGGTGTCCTATAGCTGTCTACTGTGACTGTTTTTTACTCTTCCCTCTTGAACATCTGATGTTGGCTATCTCTGAAAAACAGCTACACAAACCAGATTGGCTGGTTTGTGGCTGACTGAGAAATCCCGTGTTAAGGGGCAAGAGGCTTATAAACCAAGATACCGAAGTGTAGGAGTGCAATGAAACTGAAAATGTCATGTTATTTTACATTCCCAGTAACTACTACAATCCCAACCTGAGTGTCCCTGGGATGCATCTTATGAATTTGGTCAACTTCTCTAAATCTTCTCTTTTGACTTCTGTATTCAGTCAAAAAAATGTGCCATTATTATCTCCCAAAGAGGAGAACGAGACCGACAGCGTCTGGAGTCAGATTTGCATGGTAGAGTGCTGAGAATAAAACTACAACAAATGAAGCAGGGGGGAAGATCGAGCAACAGGTGATAGGAAGATGATTTCCAATTTGTGTGCGTCAATCTTGCAAGCTCTTACCTGGCAAGCTCTAACACTTTTAGTCTACTTTGGTTTTATTTCCCCTTCCATAATTTCTTAGCCTCTGCCTCTTCCTATATGCCACATCTGTTGGTTTTATGGGTCTGGATTTACTTAGCTCTCCAAGTCATCAGTGCCTCAATTGCCTCATCAGAAACATGCTCTCAAGTGGCAGTGGCTATCCTTAGTCCTTTAGCTATCTGGAAGGTCCGTGTCACATTTGTAAAGGGCTTCCATAGGCAACTACAGTCTTTGCAGAACCACTTTATATCTGTTTCACACACTTGCCATTGACTCTCTGGTCTGCTGTCTACAGGAGCAGATGTCCATAATGTATCTACGTGCAGAGTGCCCATTACACCATACAGATCAAGCATTTTCTGAACTTACTTCAGAGCAGTGGGTGTCTACCTCTGCCTGTAACTCTTCATAGGCTTAGGTATCTAATTAACTGTATGAAAAAAATGAGTATGTGTCTAGATGATGTCCAGATGCCAGCACATATCTCCTACCTAACAGCAGCAAATTGAAGAAACCTCGTGGCAGTGGCAACACAATGGAGGAAAGTACAACATCCACACACATGCCCACCCTTGCCAGGATGCATGGTAGCTCATTTTCCAGTCCACTTGAGCATCTATCATTATATAGCTCTTTCTTTAGCATTCTCAGAGCTGTTCATCCTACTTCCCTCCACGTCCCAAAGCCAGGCTAGCAGGGATGAAGAGGGTGATGAAGAGGGGATGAAGAACTTGCCAGGAACATCTACTCTCTTTGCTTACCTGCCAGAAATGAAAAATCAAATAGCTTTGGTAGTCGGGAACTTGGCTTAACTTGAACATCTCAGGAGTGTTGGAGAGAATGTCTTCTTCCATGATGTTTCTCTATAAATTTGATTATCAAAAGATCAGCGCTCATCCTCTAAAACCTACTTAGTGCCTGCTTAATCATCATCTTGTTTCTTGGCACGAATTCATTTTAAGTCATACATCCTTCATATAGCATTACTATAAATTCTTTTTTTTAGTGCTAGGGGATGGGATGAAGATGGGATTCCCATTGACGGAATATATACAGTTTTTCACTGGAATATGTTAATTTTAGAGATCCTATAAAATATCTTAAAACAAATTGCCCTTGCTAGTATAAAATACCATATGCATACACTACTGTTTGGAAAGTGAAAATCCAGTGTGACACTCTGACGCAAATGTGTGTCTTTGAGCAACTGCGGGTTCTTCAGAACAGCACAGCTTGGAAGGATAAGCACAAGGCACCATGCTGGGGAAATGGAATTTCCTGTGTCGGAGGAAGATCTGGGCCAATGCTGCTGTGATCTGATCTTTTTTTGGTTAACTCGTTGGGTGACTATAACAGATATGTCAAATGTGCCATTCATTTATCACCATCTGCTTCTAGGGATGGAGATATTAATGCCATATCTTCCTGAACAGTTGGTTTCTCAGCTTACTTTAGTCCATAAAAGTGGCAGGCATTTCTCCTGTACATCTTCACTCTCACCTTGAGGAAATTCTTGGGGGAAGTGTGGGCATGATTGACAGATGGGTGCATGGATTTTGGGAAGAAATTGTGGTGTTTTGCACCAATCTCAGTACAAAGAACATGATCAGTAGAAAAATGAGTGTGGATGTGTCCTAAAGAGGGTCTGAGCACACAGTGATAGACTCCCTTTAACGTAAGGTGGCATTCTTTGGCTTAGGGTCAGAGTCAGCAATGTCTTTGGGAGATAGTGAACATGAACCATAGCCTCTTGTGTTCTGGCTCAATGGGGTCTGCTCCTCTGCCACGGACCTAGAGACACTGTTTTCTCTTGGTGACAGGCTACTTGGCAGAAAAATGTCACCTGTGGATTCACTGTGTTCAGTGAAAATTGCTGCTGACAAGTCCATTTTGTTACCCAAAAACACTTGAAGGAAATCTCATCCATTTATTAAGTCCACCACGAGTGGTTGGGCTAACCGCTAGATTTTCCCTATGTGCTAGAAATGGGCAAGAGTGGAAGAAGGAATGGGATGTACTCAGGAGTCAGCTGCAGGGGGAGAGTCCATACTAGGTCCTGGGCCCAGTTTTTGTACCCACTTCCAGCCCTCCTCATGCTAAGTGGGGCTTTACTTTGTGCAGTTTCATGGCTCTCGATGCTTCAGCTGCAATGAGATGGAGTAAATTACTTAAGGCAAACTAAGGCTGATACTCTCAGTTAGCTGTGGACTAACTCTGTTACAACCAGAGACAGTCTAAGTGACACACACACCCTACACAGGAGGAAACCTTAGACCAAGTATCTGGTGTACAAAGAAAGTTGTATCCTTAAATTAGTAACCATAATGCATTGCATACACATGCAGTGCCTTCATAAAAGGCAGCAGTCTGAAGGGATTTGGAAATAGTACCCAACTTGGATGGAACAAAACATTCCGGTTTGGGACATGTGGATGGCCTGGGAGAAGCTGGCATTGCTGAAAGCTCTCTGCAGAGGGGTACTTGTATCTCTGATGTTGCTATGTTGGTGTCTGTCATGGAATTACTAGTTGATGAAATCCTCCTTGGGTTTATGAGGGTGCTTCTCATGCTCTCCTATGTGCCCAGTGGAAGTGATTCACTCTCAAGCTTCTCTTCTTGCTATTAATTTCTTTCCTAAGGCACGGTAGGAACAGGGATGAAGGAGATGATTGTACTTGCTAATCAATTTCCAGTAAGAAACTTCCTGGGTGGAAGAGAGTTTGTCATTAGCTGCTAGAGGGGTTAGGGGCCTGCCTCTCCTGAAACGTCTTTGAATCACAGGTCAATTGGGAGTCCATTTAAATTGAATTTCTCTATTCCAGAGGAGCATCAGCCACACAGAGCATGGCTGTCTGCTAATTGGATTGGTGCTTTGTAAGCACTCAGAGCAAGGAGGCAAAGTGGCCACGATGGGAGGAAACACCGTATGTTGGACTGTGCAGCTGTCCAGCGTGCACCATCAGCCCTGTTTAGATCCTCTGTCAGTGGTGGAAACAGCTGATGACTTACTGTGCTAGACAAGTCACAACTTCATTAGCTTCGACTCGCTAACAGGCTGAGTAGTGGCATTCAGGAAAAACAGCTACTGTATAAAAGAGCAATCTGATATTCTAAGTGTATGTGCACATCTAGTCATGTGGAGGGGATCCTCTAGTGACACATGCAACAACACTCACTGGCAGTGAGCAGAGGTTTAATAAGTTGTAGCCAAAACTATACTTCAGATATCACAACTAGGAAGCTGCTATGTAAATCCAAAGCATGTGTGAGGGGGAGTTTGTGTAAGTTCCTGAAATAATTTCAGTTAAATAATTACCATAAACAGAAGCTGTATCAATTAAGTACTTACTGGAAAGATGGTATATTAATAAAACTATTTTTCCAAGATAATATGTGACCTTTCCAAGACAGTATCCCTCTCTTCCAACTATCTTCAAGATCATAATTTCTTTTAAAGGTTATATATGTAATGGAATAATTACATGTCTGCAAATGCATGCTGATAGTGGCCTTCTGCAGCTTTGAAACATCTTACCGTACCTCTTTGGTTTTGTACTATGCAAATGCCCTTTCTTCTTTGTTCAAATAATAGATTTATAACTACATAGAATGGAAATAGCTGGCAAAAGCTCACTTTTAATTACACTGATAAGCATTCTCCAAATCCCCTCCAGTACCTCACATAATAATTATAGTTTGTCAGCCTAATACCAATGAGCATGTGGTCCTCCTAAAGGGATCCAGAACTAGCACTCTTCCTGAATGCTCTGCTAGAAGAGCAAACACCTTTTTTCCTCTCTCCTATTTTGGGCCAATACGTATGAAACTAGAAAAAAGCTGAGGCTTGTTTTAGTGGAATTGGCAACCCCTTTCATAATTACTGTGACTGTGAGATATAAATGGAATTTAGGTCTCTTCCTCAGTAAGAATAAATTATTTTAATTTTTTGAATAAGTGTCAGAATTGGACTTAGTAAAAGGATTTTTTTTATGACTGAGTATTAGATCTGTTTTAAACCAGGCTTATACTTCTTACTGGCTTCTCACTCATGCAACTCATGTTTAACCCCTTGGTGCAGGAAGAAAGCCCTGGAATTTTCCAGAGGCTAAAATCACAGTGTCCCTCAGCACTGGAGAATGACACAAAGCTAAATGAAGGAGTGCTGTTCAGTAATTCAATATCCATAAACATGCAAATTATCTGCATCAACAGAGATGGCTCAGCCCTGAGTTCTTCATGCACCTTAGCAAACGTGTTCTGCAGACCTGTCCCTGCAGGGCAGGGATGTGTTGCTCATACCCCTGCAGTTCTGGGCACCTGCAGGCAGCTCTGGACACCAGCACACCACGACAGTGAATTGCAGTTTCTAAAGACAAGCTCATTCCTACCACATTGGGCTGATGCACTCAGGGTAAGCTGTGGTTTTATTCTGTGTACTCACCAAAGATTACCAAGACTGTTTGTGGGGTAGGTCCTGCTGCCTAGTGCCGAGCTGCTCTGGCTCTGCTGTTGAGGTTTGACACAAAACAGTGTAACACGAGGAGTGCAGTTGAATGCACTGGGAAGATCGTGGCTTGGCTTGCAGAAAGCTGCTTCAGGCCCTGGACTTGGGGCCTTGGCTGTGGAAAACCAGCTACTACCACACCTACAGGTGCCTGGGGCTGTTGCATCAGTGACACCCACAAGTGAAAGTGGAGGGGTTTCCTAACAGGGAAGGACCAAAAGGGAAATCAGGAATGCAGAACTGGACATTGGCTGCTTGGTGGCGTACACAAGGCTAACTTTGCTGTTCCCTGGTACTTCAGAGCTGAGCTGCTTGTGCTGTGGGAAGGAGAGCAGAGGAAAAGTGCAGGACCAGTTGCAGACCTGACTCTAATGCCTCAAGGGACAGATAGCAATAGTCACCAGTGTTTCGGGGGAAAATTTATTTCCCTGTTTCCCTTCCACACACACCCATGTGCTTCCACTAGGGCCTTGACATATGGAAAGCAGGCAGCATTCAAGGCTGCTTGTGGACACAGCAGCTGGCTGACACCAAGAGCAGTTGAATTTGCATATCTAATTGTCCTGGAAGGAAAGTACCATTTGGCAGCAATGCAAAGAGGGAGAGGATGCAATTTGAATGCTCAGCATATGACCATCACAGATATCTGGGTTTGAGTTAAGAAGAGATTTCACAGTTTCCTGACACTTCGTAAACTTCTGACTTTGCCAAAGTTGCAGAACAGGTGGAATTAATGAGGTATTCTAAAGACTTGGAAAATGTATGAAAGTTGTTCCCTTTCCCCATCTGAACTGTTCAATAATTCCTGAGATTTATAGCTAGTAGAACATACAATGTACTGTCAAGTCAATTTATCAAGAGGATGACAGCTTAGGTTAGTCTTAGACCCAGGAGCTGGATTATTTTATACTCTCTGTCTGGTGCAGCAGCACTGGGAAGAAAATCACCTCAAAAATGGAGAAGGCATCACTTCTTAACCTGATGCCTTGCATACACTAATTGCTCATCTACATCCTCTCTCAGAACTGAGATAGAAATGTCAGCTAACACTCATATATATACCTGGCCAAAAGAGCAGTGCTTCAGTCAGTGATGACTATTGGAACCTATACAGCCTGCACCTGCAACCATCTGCACAGCTTATCTAGAATTAAATCAGCTACTTATGTCTGTCTCAACTACTGCATCTCTGTAGAGCCTTATTCCAGCTTAGCTTGTGTCTTTAGGGGATTCTTAACTTGCTAAAGCATCTGACTTACAAAACAGCTACTGTTCTCTACTTAATAAAGCTTTGAGCTTCCCACCATGAGCTGGAGTCCTTTGTTTCGTTTTATTGGAGGAAAAAAAAAAAAGATATATATATAATGCGTGGTTGTGGAAACATAAACATAAGAGATTTTCCTGTATTACAGGAGCCTGATTTCTGCAGAGATATTTCAGGAAAGTTTCACAAACAATTACTAGAAACCAGAGTGAGGAGTTGTGGGACTGATTATGTTTCTGCTCCTGCAACAAGAATGGCTGAGGCAGACCTTCTGAACTTTGTGGTACTTACAGCTGGGCAATCTCCTCTAACAAATGAGACTTCACAAGTTTGCTTCAGTACTCTCATGCCAACAGGGCTGTAGCATAAGCTGACACCATGAGGCTCAGCATAAGCTGGCAGTGCTATTTGTGCTTTCACACTTCAGCTGGGAAGCTACATCAGGGACGGTTCCAGACCCTAGATGCTGGGATGTGACAATACTTCCCATCTTGGGAAGAGGCAACAGCAATGGCAGTATCTGCAGCTGTGGTTTCTTTAGCACTAGGAGCTGTTGAAATCTTGATTCTCGTGGTGAACACATTCTGCCTGCCTAGACTCCAGTTTAGCCCTGGAAGCTGTGTGGTGGGGGAAATTCCACTCTTGGCAGCAGCTGTTCCGTATAAAAGTGTGTAGTAAATGAAGAGATCCCAGAGCTCTAGAAAAGGTGTTGTGAAGAGACATGAAGCTTCTTACATGAAAAACAAGCTCATAAAAATAAGGTTTTAGTAAAAAATAAACTTTTTGGCCACCTGGACACACTGCTGGCTCGTGTTCTGATGGCTGTCAACCAGCACCCCCAGGTCGTTTTCCAGCTACTTGGGTTGGAAAGCGTTGAGCAGCTTTCCAGCCACTCTGACCTCAACCTGTAGCACTGCCTGGGGTTGTTGTGACCCAAGTGCAGGACCCAGCACTTCACCCTGTTGAGCCTCATACCATTGGCTTGGCCCATCGATCCAGCCTGCCCAGATCCCTCTGCAGAGCCTTCCTACCCTCCAGCAGATCAGCACTCCCGCCCAGCTTGGTGTCATCGGGCTTTGCACCTTTCTGCAGAACAATTGAATTTTCCCACCCATTTAGGCATCTTGAAGACCACCATCTCTTTTTTTTTTTTCCGAAGTAATTTACCAGAATAAGTGGAATACATAAGACATTTCGGGCCCATTTCCATGACCTCAGCTACTAGGCACTTTAATTCCTCTATCTCTAGGAACAGCCACTACCTTAACAATTTTATTCTTGTGTTCCACTTGTGTCTACACTCTACAGTTTTAAGACAGTGAAGATCATATTGCTAGTTTTGACCCAGCACAGACAAGGCTCAAAGGAAGAGTATGTTGGGATGTTCCAGCAGGATGTTATTTTGGAACCTGCAAGGTCTTAGAATAGCAATACTTTTCCTTGCCAAAGTAACGCTCTTGAAATAACTTAAGTGGAAGAGCCTGTCTTTCTCATTAAGTCTTATGATAGCAGGACTTGGATTCTATTCCCACATTCACTTCCATTCTCAGTTGGATGGAAACAGAATTTCCCATCTTGTAAAACAGGTTGCATTACAGATTGGAGTCTCATGGTTAGGCTGCACTTGAATGGGCCATGCTTTTTTAGCATTTATTGAGATTTCATCGTGATTACTACCATAGGACAGCTCAAGTCCCTTTGCAAAACAGTGCTGAATTGTATAAAAAGCATCACTAGAGAAAAAAAATAGGAATGTTTCTTCTGCTTCAGCCATGGGATGTAACTGTTGGCCATGATTCCACTGCATGTTTCAGGTAATATTGTTAAGGTGCTGTCTGCAGCAATTGGTTTTCATCATTTAAACAGCTGAAAATGCCTCGCTTGTTTGTGTGTTTTCAAGACAGAAAGTGATTTTAAAAATATTCAGTAGTCAAAACCGGGGTGAGTTTTTGTTATAGTGAAATTGAAGTACCAAGGGGGACTGGATTTTGTGGAGAAGAATCATCTAAAAAGACACTTGAAGCAAAATACACCCCTACTCTAAATTTATTGGCATCAATGGCATTTTGATAGCCTATGTATGGATGGATCTGGTTTAGAGACTTGTAGCTCCTATCTAAAAAACAAGTTTAATGGAAATGTCAGCCCTTGATATCAGGAGAAGTAGGATTCTGTTCTTATACAATAGTCAGGCAAATTACATAAATTTTATTTTTTTTTTCACTCTGTAGCTGTGTGAACAAAGTGAAAATAAATTAATGATACATTCAGTGAACTTTGTGGTATTTCTTACTCTAGAATCAGTTTGTCAGCTCCATTGGAGAATTGCACGGGTGCCATGGCAATGTTTCTGTGCAATCCCCTTATCAACACTTCTGAGACAGGATCAGAGATTCTAGCAAAGGTTAACCATATTAGAAGTTATCCCATAAATAAACAAAAGCAAAACCACATGTACTAGGAGATTCCACATAAGCAAAAAGACTGGAAGGATTCCAGAAGACTGAAAGGTTTCCAGTGATATACACGGAGACCTCCGCATACAGTGTGAGATACAGAATATAAGGGAGGAGTTTGGAGGCCTCCAAGGAATTCTTAACCTTTTCAAATGAAACATATAATAACTTCTATCAATATGCTAGCCAGAAAAGGGTAAATAAAGCTTGTAATGTCTTTGACCACCTACTTGCTTGTGTAGGCATCAGTTCTACATCTAATCATCCTTTGTCCTTTAAGTTTTCTCAATGCAGAGCGGGTTTGATTGAAACAGAATGTACCCTGGCTGGCTACACACAATCCTTTAGCATCACTCTCCTGAATGCCAAACACTGGTCTTACTAAACTGTTAGCACTTCTAAGAGTGAGAAGGCCAGAGAATGCCCTAGAACTGTGATAAGGCACCACATGAATACTGTTTCCAAACTTTTTAATGTTTCCCAGCACATACAAAGGAGACAGCTGTCCAAGAGCAAGGGTTGAAATGGCATCTGATTGTTATTCATCTGGGATCTCCTCCAACTCCCACTAAAACAGTATTTCCACTGAGTTTGTATATAATCTGATTTCAAGTCCCATGCAGTGAATCCTAGCCAACTCAGCTCTTAAGGGTTGTCCTGACTCAAATGCTAACTATCTGCATCCAAATGAAGGTTCTTCCTACTTATGAACAGATCTTATTCTTCTGTCTGTAGCATAAGAAATGTCATTTATTGCCACTTCAAGTGGGAGAATCAGTAAACAATATGGCTTCTCACACAGCAGCCTCCCCTAGCAATGCCTGTGTTGTCCTCCCTGTCTTCAATCTTTTTACACTTGTAACTAAACATTTTCAAATGTGAATGTTCTACTGTGGGTGGCAGAATCAATAGCCTGATCTTAAGAGCCTCTAATGATTCCATCCTGAATACTCCTTGAACATGGGTTTAGAGAGGGATTATGGTTGCAAGGCACACAGTTCTGAAAAATCCACAGCCCACATATAATCCACAACATATGATCCAGCACAAGCCACAGAAATACTGAAGCAACAGCAAGTGAGGTGTGAACTGTCCCACTTAGTCTGTATAGAGTCTGTGTGCCAGTATTACAAAGTTCTACATGACTTACTGTGTTCCACTAAGTTGATGCTGAGAGCAGGCACAGCTTGCAGCAGAAGGAGGTGCATGCTTTACTTTTAGGGGGAAAAAAAGCAGTAGTTCTTAGCTGCCCCATCTCCTAACTGAGATCAGTGAATCTCTTGCGGGTGGTAGGAACATTATTTAGGAACATCTGGAAAGACCTTTGATCCTTGGGCTGAAGACACTTGGAAAGAGAAAACTGGTGGTGGAGGGAAAGAACACTCCCCTGTGCTCCTGCTGCACGTCCCTTTGGGTGAGGGGTGATG
Source organism: Pachyramphus minor (assembly GCA_013397135.1). Classification (NCBI taxonomy): domain Eukaryota; kingdom Metazoa; phylum Chordata; class Aves; order Passeriformes; family Tyrannidae; genus Pachyramphus; species Pachyramphus minor. The sequence continues at coordinate 636,336 of VYXB01007853.1, read as the reverse complement.
ATGATTCACTGAGGCACTCCAGGAAAGCATGAACTACTACGGCCTGTGCTGGGCTTGTTTTCTGAGGTAAACAGGAAATCTCAGACCTTGGTAATGTCAACTCTGAACTTCTCAGCACGGCTAAATTCCGTTTGAAAGGAAAAGAGCAGCAGGAATGATCTCTATGTTTAGTTATCTCATGTCTTGTCTTACATCATCCTCTCACGAGTGTGCCAGAAGGCCAAAAGGAGATCTCTGATTGTTGTATAAATGACCTGCATAACAGGCATTTCCAATTGTTGATGTGGCATGTGGAAGACTGAGTGCACTGTGTTCCTCTTCTACCTAATTCTAAGTGACTGGAGAAGAAAACCTTTGTTCTAAATCTGTGGGAACTTGAACTTATGCCTCTCTCTTTTCCCAAAGGAGCTCTGAATCCGAAGAACTTTCCCGCAAAAATTATAAGCTGGATCTGAATTTCAGCTTCCAAATTGGTTTCTTGATATTCTTATTGGCAAATTGTGCCATTGCATTTGGGATGTCATACACATCTACAGATCTCATAATCAAAAAAAATTTAGATGCCAAAAATTTTATTAGTCTTTGTCAGAGACAAGCACTCTCTCTGGTTTTGTTTTCTTTGAGCTTTCCACACGAGTCTTGCCTCTTTTTAGGGTCCATCTTCCACCTGCTGGGACAGGAAGCTGTTTTGTCACCCATATGTCTTGCTTTGAGCCACTGGAAAAATACAAATGTGGGTAAGAAATTTAAAACTGCCCCCCTGAGAGCTCTCTCACCGAACAGTGTTTGTTGTTCAAACTGCTCCACCTGAACTGACTCTCTCCATCTGAGGCTCCCAAGTTCCAAATCGCAGTGCTGGCTTTGGGACAGCACTAGGAATGTTCTAGTAGGGCTGCCTGATTCAGCCCTACTTTACCTATTGTAGTTGTGGCGCCTTGTATTGTGTCTAAATTAAAACATACTCTTGCATTAAAATAATACATTGAATTCAGCTTCAAAAACTGTCTCAGAAACTGTCTCCCCTTTGTGACAAATGCACAGTCCCACTCATTTCTTTGCTCCACAAAGTGGTGTCAAACATGTCCAGTCATCCGGCGCTCACTGCAGCAAAACTGTTCATCTCTCAAAGGCGGCGTTCTCAAAGCCCTTCACAAACCCCACTGGCAGACACCTCCTGCTACCCCCTGCAAGGGAAATGAGTAACACTCATCTAGTCACACAGGGGGAGGCTGAAGGAAAATGAGGCAATTCAATTTGCCCACTGTCATACAGCAAGCTTGTCTGTAGCATGAGGCTCCTACCATTCTAACACCGCAGTCCTGGTTTCTAAGCAATAGCTCAAGCTTCCTCTCTATTCACCAGCTCAAACTACTGCAAAGGATTAAGTAGGCACTTAACATCATATTGAAAAGGAGCCAAAAGAATTAATTTCACAGGAGAGAAAGAAACCAGCATAAAGAATTCAACAAGTTGGGGGGTGAAGAGCCTGTGTACTGATTAGAAGACAGAAACAACCTACACTTAACTGCTAAAGCTTGTAGTTGTCAAATCTAGCCCTCCCATACTCCTTCCTCTGCCCTGATTTGTGATACTTCACAGAGCAAAAAGCCTCTCTACATGAGAGAGAAACTTTCTAGAGAACAGAGTGCAAGTGACTTCTGCCCAATGGTTCACCCATCCAGGTGCTCTCCTAAAGGAAGTTGCTTTACTGGATAGCAGCCACAGGGAACAGAACTGGGCATCTCTCCTTGAGAAAGATGGCATCTGAATCCTGATGCTCTACTACATAGCCTAAACTCTGGTCCCAAAAGAGTATGTCTGTCTCAGAAGCATTATGCTGTGTCTGTCTGAATTAAGTACTACCCTTGCTCTGCCAGGGCTGCAGAAGCTGTGTCACCTGTCACTGGAATAGCAAATGAGCTCACATTAAAAGGCCTTGAACCTGAGCAGTGTAAACCTGGTCCTTACAGGCTGAGCAAACCAAGCCATTCATTACAGGTAGCAAAGGTGGCATGAAGTGAACTGGAATGAAATGGTTCACGTCACTAATAAACCACAGGAACAGGAATGAAGCTGACCTGTTGTGCTCAGTTGCTACTCTTAAACCAGTTTTACACGTATTTTAACCAGTCTCCTCCTCTGCAGAAGAGAACACAGAACCTCAGTAAGACAATGAGAATCTCTAGATATTCAGGAGCACACCAAATAAGCAATACCCTTCTATTGACACCACCACTAAAGCTCATCAAAGCCTTGCAACAGCACAAAAATGGGCACAGCAGCACAAAAATGGGCACAGCAGCACATGGTTAATCATCTGCTTGTATGTTGAGAGTAGAGAAATGGAGCCCCTGATGTTTTCTTACGGAGAAAGAACCTTTTCCTGATTGAGCTAAAAGAAGATCTCTGTGAGAACGCGTAGGTGTCATTAGGATTATTTCCTCCAGTCTCCAGCCTTTCTTAAGCCAAACATTCTCCATCTCTCCTACTGCACTGCAAAAAGCAGATGGCACATATGCTTCAACAAAACTAGAGATAAATGGTATGTCTAGAACTTGGGTCTATTTCATGGGATCGTTAAAAATGTTCATTTTCCCAAGGCACACATTAAGAATTTACTTGAGCCCTCACACCTTGCCCGCTTCCATTCAGGCAGAAAGTATATCAAGAACTGGGAAGCGCAGCATAAGCAAGATATTTAATTTGGCTTGATATAATAAAATGATCAGACTGAAAAGTTGCAACATGCCCCAACAGGCAACACTAAATCTCTTTTACTATCTGATCATCACTAATAGCTACTGCAAGCAAAGGGGAAAATAAAACGGAGAGCCAGCAAAATGGAAACCTCAGTCAGCCAACAGGAACAAATACAAACAAACTCCACATAAGCATTTGAGACATTCTCTCCTTATCACTCAACACAGACAAACAAAATAAAGCCCTCACATAATGGGGTTTATCCTCTTCTGTGATAGATCCTGACACATATTCCTTTATGTGGAACTTACAGTATGAGGAAAGAACAAGAAAGCAATGGGCCATACCACACAGAATGGAAAGCAGCCTTTTCCCCTCCTCCATGTTGTCCTAGAATTATGCCTTGTTTTTGATTTTAGGTTTGAGGAGGGGTTAGCTTTTGCAGATTACCACAGGTGGGAATGCTTCTGCTGAGCCTGCCAGTAGAAAGGCCACCTTGCTATAACCGTGATTGCTTCTATGGAATAGCTAGAAATTTTCATTCCATTGCAACTTATGTCATCAATCCTGAGCACCACATCACTGCTGTGCAGGCTCCCCCCCTCCTGCAGATTAATCTTGCTGCTTGGCATCAATGGAAGAGCTTTCAGAGTTGAGGAGTACTGGCACACTTGAATATTCAGCTAATCCTCTTTCAAAAGGCATTGTTGCTATTCTTGGAATAATGAGTAGGAAGTTTCCTTGCTCTGTTAATGGCTCCAATTAGAGACAAAATTATGGAGTTGTTTTCTGACAGCCTGCTCCAAAGATGCCACGACCCATATCACTTCTGGTTGAAGGAAAAGAAGTCAAAGAATTCAAGTTTTTGACTGAATGGCAATTCATTAAACAACAACTTAGTCAAAAATTGCTACAGTCTAAACATTGTCCTGACAAGAAGTGGTTTTTTGGCCCAGAAGGAACACTAAGAGATTTTTAAATGTTGCTGAATTTTTTTTAATGACCTTCCAATGGAAAAATCTAGCAACGAAAACCAGATTGCTGATTCTTAAACATCACATTTTATTGAAAGATACAGGTTCTCATGAGACTTCATCATACATTGAAAATGTGTGGGTGGTTTCTTAACCAGTTTTAGTGTTCATAAATATTCTCAAATGGTGCCAGAGGGAGATTACAAGAACTCCTTATTCTTGTACTCAGTGGAAAGGGATTCTGAATTCTAGCTTATCTTCTTGGAGACTAGCCACTAGATGCTGTTATTCCGGTAGCACAATTCCATCATCATGGACTGAGTGCAGTGTTTTCTCCCTCATTGAGGGAGAAGATCCATCTTGGCTAAGGGTGGCTGAACTAGACCTGAGAAGTGAAGTTTACTTCCCTGTTAAAGGGTGTTAGAACAGTTCAAAACTACCTGTGAAGACAACACTTGCCTCCTCTCCCTCACCCACCCCATTCTGATGTCTGACATGTTCCATGCCACAGCACTGCAGTGCTCTTCACTGACCTGGGGCACATCACGGTCTTTCTCATCCCGTAGTGAACACCATGGATGCACATGTGACTGCATTTGTATTGGGGAGGGGGAAATATTAGAAATCTGACTCCTGTAGGAGATGTGGAAGAGACAAAAATTAGTGCCTGGATGCTAAATGTCTGCGTCTTGAGCCCCCAACTGGTGTGAGTGGCACAGCTGGGCAAAGCAGACAGTGAAGCTACCTTGCCCTCTGTGGCACTACTGATATATTTTGTAAAATTAAGGTAGGGCAGCTGCTTGGAATAAGAACAATGGGCAATTTTCAAAATACTTCCATTAATCCCCTAAATGCTTTATAAGGCAGGTAGTAGGGGGAGATAAACAGAGGGAGTAGCATCTCTTAGGTGGGATCTGGCAGCCCGTATGCTGCAGAGCTGAGTATGGAAGAGCTCTGAACCAGGGATATCCAAACTTTTTTCTTGGAAAATAACTGGAAGATCATTTAAGGATTTAAGTCATTCTGGGAGGATCAAACTGCTCTTTTTCTGTGAGTGTTAATGCAAACCAAGCACCTGAAATGTCCTGGTGACTTTGGAAGACTCAGCCTTTTAAAGTCAGTCGGAGCAGATGGGAACACTGCTGTTCATATTCCAAATCTGAGATGTGCTGCTGCACCGTGAGCTCCTGAGAAGACAGTTTCTTTGCCTTTGAACTGAATTCCCTCTGAAAATAAATGCTCAGGTCAGTAAGCCATTTTGGATAGGAAATAAGATCAGCCCTGCCTGACTGTAGATTGGAGGCAAGCTAAAGATCCCACACATGACTGCAGCATGTCCTCAGAAACCAACATTCCTTGAAAAATGCCTGATTTCCTTCGGATTATATTGCTGTCCTAAAGCAAATGTAAAGGCTGGAATATATGAGTTCCAACAAAAGTATATAATTCTACTGCTTTTAGACCATTCATAAGCTTCTGTATGACTGTTTGTCATTTTGCACTAGTCTTCCTGCACTTCTGACTAAATTGTTGTGGTTGATTGGATTACAAAAAGGGAAATTGCCCTTTCATTTGTGTTTTATAGCTTAGTTTCCTTTCACCAGTAGAAATTGCAGCAAGAGGAGCCTTTATACAAGAAAAAATGTGAAAACAGGCACAGGTGGGGGCTCATCTAGTTCATGACTGGCAGTTAGTAATGTTTTAAGAGTAAGACCGGGCATTACTTGTGTTGTATTCTTGCCACCTGCAAAGGTATGCTTCTCTCCTTTAAAAAAACCTGGAGTGAGATCCTTGTGTTTGGAATGACAAAATTCATAGCAAGGTCATATTTAGGGTGCCTCCAGAGCAGACAGACTGTAACAAGTTTTCACTGCAGTTGCTGGACCTCCTTCAGCGAGTTGAGAAGGTCTGTTTTGCAACAGGCAGTGGCCCAACAGGTAAAGCTTCCTCAGCTGTTACGGGCAGAGTCACTGCAGGCACGCAGCTGGATTGAACACTTCCAACAGAAACTGCAGGAGGTGCTGCTGTGAGTGGTAGCCTTCCTTCTGAGTCATCATTGCACCCGTGCCATGGCAAGGTGCTGTAAGGTTCAGTGCCCCTGGCAAGATGGAATGCTGAAATCACTCAAACTCTCAGAAAGACTAAATGGATTTTCGTTGTTGTTATTGTTGTTCCATGTTCACGTGTCTAAACTTGGAGTCTTCTGTCAAGCTGCATTTGGTTAACAAAAAATCACTGGGGCCCCAGCTAACAGCCTGGTCTCAGTTGGTCAGCCCAACATCTGTACAACAGATTTTGTGGAATAAATGGCAATTCTGATTACAGGGAACTGCTGCTTTCAGTCCCAGAGGCAGCTGCGTCTCAGCGGCAGGTAATGGTCAGTTTGAGTGCTCAGAAAGAAAAAAGGATTCTGTAAATGGAAATTAATATTCTTCTGGCTTGGAAAAAAAAGTATAATGTCCCTCAGGGCAAGAAGGGAATTCCAGTCCACAGCCATTATTTGATGGAACTATTTCCAATTACATATTCTCTAAACTCCTTAATTCATAAACTCCTTTTTTTTCTAAGGGGAATAGTGCTTCTGAAAAGCCTTGTTAAAGCTGTGTATAGAGGGAGAGAATTTCTTAACTGTCTCAGCCAGTGCTTCAGTGCAAGGAATGAATGCCAAGAGCTCTCTGATGAAGGTCATGCAACTATTGGAAACTAATGGCAATTTCATTGCACTGCTGTGTAAGAGCCACTGTGAAGGGCACACCAAAGCCTCCATCAGTCCACAGAGCTGGGATCACAGAGCAAGAGAAGTGGAATCCACTGGAATGGTCATGGGTACCTTGAGAACACATTTGGAATTAGTGGTGCTGCCTGGTTGTGTCAAAGGGACACTGTGGATGACCTGTGGGGCCAAGTGCAGAAAGGAAATGCATGAGAGACTTTCCTTAGGAAAATTAAATAGCAAAGAGACAAAGGGGTGAGCTGAACTTTCACATGTGTGTACAGCTCCACATTATACTGATTCTGGACAACTAACAGTGGCCAGCTGGAATGGATAAGACATGAGAGGTTGAAAGGATGTTCTTCACTCAATAGTTCAGTGTCATAGCCTTACATTTTCCTTCATGATCCTTAAAATGGAAAAGACAATTATTTAGGGCCTTCCCTATCACCCTCTTCTCCATAAACCTGAGCTGAACTCTTAAACCTCTGAAGGCATGTCTGTAACTAGACTGACTCCTCAGCTTTTAGAAGCTAAATCACAGCTGAGGCCAGGAGGTATTAATGAGATATTAGCAAGCAGAGGAGGGATGGTGTTTTGAATCTCTATAGTGTTGGGGTTTTTCTCCTTTATACAGTACCCCAAATTTCATACTCTCTAGTAGACATGCCAGATGCAGGCCATCTTAACCCAACTCAGTAGGTTGGTCTTTTTATGTGCTTAGTGGTCTGAACAAAATTCTGTGAATGCCTAGGAACAGAGAGGTTCCTTAATTGTGGGCTGCTGAGGTGTCATGATTGGAGGGAGGAGTTTGTGTGTAAGTCTGTGCCTTATTTTATTTTTTTCCTGGGAGATTCTAAACGCAAAGCATTTGTCTTCTTTTTTCACACCATTCCTCAGCCTAGAAGTATTTTCTAATCCTTCTGCTCTCCAGTGGACAGCTTGGCTTGCTTTCCAGGGTTATTGAGTTTGATTTATCACACTTTATTTCTACAGTAATTAAGACTTGTGTAATGGTCTTGATTTCCTTTGCTCTCTTTCTGTGACATTTCCTAGTTCTGGCTTTTGTTCTTTTGGTCTTTTGCTGGAGGCTCCATGTTTGTTGGAAAGTGTTTTGCTGCCTGCAATGCATACAGAATAAAAGTGTTGTGGATTTTTGTTACTATATATCTACAGCACGGTTGCCTTTGTCTGCAAGGAACTAGAACCAGAAACTTTACTCAGTGACTTTACTCAGTGACTCCACTGAGATCTACTGAGATCTCCAAGTGTCAGGATGAAATTGGGAGATGCCAGCCCTTCATTCCCCTTCCTTTGCCTTTCTCCCGCTTCTAATGGCTCAGAAAGACTGTGGCAGCCTTCACATGTGAAAAAGATCAAGGGAATGGCACTTATATTTATTGTTTGACCTCAGACAAAATAAAAGTCTTTCTGGCTATGTGATATTTTTGACCAATAGGAGATTCACAGGAAGAAAAACCTTCAAAACAAAAAAAGGAAAGGAACAATGTAATGGAAGAATAAGAGGTGGACAGGGTGTGTTATAATGGATTTTAAGCATCCTAATTCTATCTTAGCAACTAATAAGATAGGCCTTTTACAGCAATCCAAGGAATGTTCCAATGAAAGATAAGATGAGAAACTGTTAATAATGAAAGGAAATGGAGGCTACAGTCAGGAAGAAAGGAAAAAAGGGAATTGTACAACCTTACAGAATTGAAATTCAAATGCATCCGGAGGTTGGTCCTTAAAGACAAATCTGGAGGCTCCTGTAGTGATCAGCTCCATATGAAATACCATGAGCTGTGAGGTAATTGTGAACCTCTGGGATCAAGCAATACCAGCATATTTGAGAGTGGGAAATGTGCCATATCACCCACAGCTCTCCATAAAACAACAATGCCGCATCTGAGAATGGACTGTTTGACATGCAGCAGCAGTACAGCATCTGACCCAGGAGCAGAAACTCTGGGTGACTAAAAGCCATCTTGTAGGATGTGCTGAAGCTTTGTGACTCTGAATGGCACACGCCTCTGAAATGGAGGAGTTGAGAGCATTAGCCACTAGCTCATCTCCTCCTTCCAGCTGTTTGTTGTTTTGCTTTGCTTTGTTTAATTAACCCAGCCTTCTGAAGGAGAGGCCCATGCAGCAGTCACTTTGGTGTTTAACTTCCTTCATAAAAACAACTGCTGTCAGGCAGCATTGGGGCTGGAGTGATTACAAGAATCTTTACATAAATCTCTCTCCTGAAACTCATTTTCTTAACAAGTTCTTGTATCAATGTTCTCTTTATCATCTCTCCCTGGAAAGGCTTGCAGTCTGTCCCAAGATCCTCAGTCTGTTAAAGGAGGAGGCAAAACAGAGACAACTTAGTAAGTATACTTGTATTACAGCACTGTTGCTCTCATGTGCCCTTATAAAGACTTTCCAGGCAAAATAAAGTGTTTTGCTTTTTGCTTCTTTAGCATTTATAAAAGATGCCTTCATACTGTATTTTTAATTTCATACCTCCTTTCCTCTCACAGTTTTTATTCAAACTTACCTCTTTTTCTTCTGTGTCAGATCCTTACTGAAAGGAACCAGGGACTTTTGGCCTCAACAGTGTGTGTGAGGAAAGAGGCAGGGGATGAGGGATAAAGAAAGGGTAACTCATATTCCATTTTGTGAGGGTCTTAATGATGACTATGATTTTCTTTGAGGTTTTTCTTCATTTAAATACTGGAGCATGGTAGGAAAGAAATGTGCTGGCTTCATGTGACATTCCCATTTTTAATTCTCCAATATCCTTTACTGAATTAAACAAAAAGGAGGAAATAGGGTAAGAAAGACTTCATACTTCCAGTGTTTAGAAAATAAAAGTCTGTTGGGGCTAAAAATGACAAGTAAAAAGGAAGAAAGGTTTGGAGATGCATCTTTGTCCCACTTGTGATAAAATCAGCACAGGCACGAACTCTGAGATCCGCAGCAGTGCACAGAACAGCTGCTGTGCCATTGGGACCCATGCCATGTCCATTACTACAGCCAATTGTTCTCCCACAGACAACAGCCACTACTGACTACAGTGCTACCCTCCTTGTTTGCTTATTCAAGTTATTTTTTCAGTTAGGATTGCAGTTTGTAGTTCTACCATGGCTGAAATATCTTTTGCTGTTAACGGCTCGATCCAGCTACTAAAAGTTTAATGAAATGTGCATCTGTCGGCTGCAGGTGCAGTAGAACACCAAGGGCCCTTGTTCTCTCCTCACTTATGGCTGTTCATGGCTGTAGACTTCCAGTGGATTGGCTCCATTGCCTTTGATGCTTGCTCTCCATTTGTGCCAATGTAACCAGAACAGCAGTGTTACATTAAGTGTCTAGAAGACACTGGGAACATACAAAATATGTAAGCAACTTTCTTCTTTAGATCTATAGTTCCTCCTGTGGAAAATCCTTTTTGGAGACTGGTTTGAATGCTGTTTGGGAGATGGCTTGATCTATCTTTTCTTGAAAAACTATTCTTTTGTAATTAATAATTAAAACAACAACATCAAAAGACTTATTGAGAAAATTGGTTTAGATTCTTCATAGTCAAATCCCCAAACACTCACACACACACATTGAAATCCTGTGCATGGAAATTCAACAAGCCTTTCTACACAGGAGATTTTCAGCTATCTATGGAATTGTTATGCTCTCTCCACCATTATAATTACAGCTCAGTGAGCGACGTGGGGCATCACAAGTTCTCAGGGGTGCAGAGAGTGTGTGCAACACACAGCTACACAAATGGGTGCAAGCATTCCCACTCGTGTGCCAGCATTGTGCCATTGAAACAGCATCCCTGTCTTGCAAAGCAGGCCAGAAATATCCTCAGTGGATGGATTTGCTATTATTAACCAGCATACCTATTAGCAAATGAGGCGATTTCTGGCTTGGTGCTAGTGGAAATCACAAGGCTGTAAGGACAAAGAACAGCCTGAACTGTTCAGTGAAAAGGAGTCCCTGAGAAATGGAACTTTATAAAGGACGAGGGAAAGGGAAAGGTCAGTAGGAAGTAATCAACTAGTGTTTGCACTCATCATCATGATGGGCAGGATAAAATTGAGATGTCACTTTTCCAGATTCCTATCAAGTTCTCTTTTATCTAAGTTCATAAATATAAAGCTAAAGAGCCTTTCCTGCTACATTTGAGGAACCTCTTTTTTTTTACTTCATAATTTATATGAATATCAGTGCTTCGGGAAGTGAAGGATTAATGGCAACTGTCTGGTGCCAAGCAGAGCACAGGCAGGCTTCCTTTGTGTAGCTCTGCAGTTTCTTCTCACCTGCAGCACCTGCATTAGATTAATCTTGAGCACCTGTGACGCTGCCAGTACACCCGAAACCTGCTAGCCCAGACCTATGCACCCACATAGCTCTGCTGCTGATGCACAAAGATGTTCATGTTATTGCTTGTGATTCCAGTGTGGATTGTCCATGCAGCTCTGCTGATGCATTAGAATCCCATCTTACTCTTTCTCATGCTATTCCAGCCTTTCTCCCTCACCTGTCTCACCACATGCAGCATCTGCTAGTCCTTGGCACAGCATTCCCTCCGAGTTCTGCAGGTTCACTTCCTCGAGTTCTCCATGTCTCTTCCTTAAAATGCAGACCTCTCATGTTCATCTCAGTTCTGCCCAGTAACTCCAACCTCACAAATGCCCACATAAAGGGTAGAAAACCATCACTAAGCTCACTCTAGTTTATTTTAATCAAAACACATGGGCCCCTACTGGCACAAGAGCCACTCTATGGTCACACTGCCATGAGAGATCCCCTCAGCTAGCAGAGGGTAGTAGTAGTAGACAAAAGTCTACTCTTCAATTTAAATAGGAGCATCCCCAGTTGTGGGGATGTATCAATAAATACATCTCTAAAGTTTGTGTCAAAACAAAGCTGTGGCTGCTGCTGATCTTACAGTACCTGCCACACTATCTGCTACAACAGCTCAGAAATGGAGTGGCAAAAAAGGCTGATGTGACTTTTAGCTCCACAGACTGTGGTCTGAGGGTTAATAATGAGGAAGGCTGTGCTTGACTTTAGCATCATATGTAACTATGGCTCTTTGTTTTCAGTGTAGAGCAGGAACTGGGTAACAGACAGACAGCTTTTTGCTTGCCTGCTGAGCACTCCCACCTGTGTTTTTTGTACATCTTCAGAAATTTCCCAGACTTGACTTCCTCTTGCTTAGAAAACTCTACTTAGTTCTTTCCTTCTTGAAGCATGACTTCTTTTTTGCTTACTCAGAGCTTATTCTAAGATATCTCTGGGGCATTCTCAGTCCCCTGTTCAGAATGTGCTCACTCACCCTTTGAAGCAGAAAACACAGGTCGAAAGAACTGAATTTTTTTTCTGCAGTCATCACTGCACCACTAAACAAAACAATTAAATGTGAAGTTCTTTTAAAAAACCATTGGGCAAATATTCCCTTCAGTCATTTCTTATTGATGATTTTGTTAATTCCGTGGGTTTCTGAAACCCATGTAACTCACCAGCTATAAAAACTGGGTGTATGTGGCATAAAGCACATCTCACTTAAACAGTTCACCCAGACATCTCTGTGTGACTATATATGTTTGTATACTTTTGAATCCCTCATTCCTTCAGACTCCACTTCTATGCCAGAGATGTATATTTAGAGGGGAAGGAAAACGTTCTCACGGAGATACAGGTGCGTCATTCCCGTGCCACCTCTCCCTACCTATTCACTGTTCAGTACATGCAGGCATGCCATGCTCCTTGTCCTCCCAACAGCTGTCTGGGAATCCAGCAGCAGAAACCCTCCTCACAGCCTTGTTCTCAGCAGTGCTGCATTCACATGCAGCCATTGAGGTGTAGCTCTCACTACGCTGCTCTCACAGCAGAGCTGTAGAATGGAGGATTCTGGGGGAAAGAGAAGTTAAAATTGCAAGTGAGAAAGAAGAACAAGAGTGAACTAAGTAAGGACAAACAGGAGGTGCTCTCTGGAAGGAGCCAGTGAAGTTTGAAGAAGCGCTCCAAGCTCTTTTTCTGGAGGTCAGTTTCATTTTTGCTGATATCTTTCCAAATGCCACTCTGCCATCAGGAACCACTCAGGTCCTCACTTTTCTTTATGACTTTAGTGAAAGGATTAGTAATAGAGAAATGTCATGAAATAGGTCATATTTTAACTAATCTTTGTGACATGTCTCCAACCAGTGCCATACTGGATCCCCAGGGAAGAGTTACTAATTGTGCCTCTGGTTAGTGTTGACCTCAGGGAATTCAAAACAACAGCAAATAACACCAGAATGGAGAAATAAAAAAACGGATCTGGAAGATAAGAAGTGAGAGTAAGGTCCTGATACTCCAAGGTCCTAAGTCCTTTCAAATTGAGGAAATCAGTATATTCCTACAATACAAGATGAGGGGATAACAGTAACCAACACAAACAGCTCCTTACTGGTAAGAGAAAGAAATTCCAGAAACATCCAAGGCACATTCACATCCTGAAGGCATTCCTTGTTCCAGATCTCCCTTGCCAACTCTGTCATTAACAAATGCAGCCTAGGTCTATACTGAATGCACCCACTGACGGTGGTACAAGTTCTGTAGGAACTCCCAGAGTGTTCCCCCTCTCAAACATGCACCAGAGTGTGTCAAAGAGTACTTGGGTCTGTAACCACAGGGGCCTGCCCCAATATAGAATAGAAAACCAGGCAGGATGGTGAATCCATATCAAACTGATGTCCCCAGGTAACAGCTAATCAGGATAAGCTAATGGAACGTGTTACCATCAAGCCCTGCACCGCAACCAGGAGGGATGGGGGAGTACAAATGCTCTTCTTATTACTGGAAATTAAAATGCAGCCCAGAATCCGATTAAGCCACACATATCTGTCATGCAAGAGCTCTCCTTAGGTGAGGCAGGAAAGATCTGAGAAAGCAAGACTTTGAAACTGCCTGCATGACTTGGTGATTGCATGTACTGCTGTGATTGTGTCAGGGGAGGAGGGGATGGAGGCTGCAGTCCCCACTATGGCTCTGCATTTAACAGAAGAGCAGGGGGAGGGGATGTATAGCTGTGGGAAGAAGAAACTGTGTCTTGCTAGGCAGTGTTTTTTGAAGCAGGTACTCTATCAACTTATTCACGTGCATTTCTGTATGTGATAATTACTTTCTGTTTCCCTAGGTCGCACGCAGTGCTTGCCTCTGTAGGAGGCTTTTCCTTTGGCTCCCACGAGAGGAGTATTTCTGGTGTCTTCCATGTGCTTCCTGAGCTTTTTCCCATCAAAGCAGACTGAAACAGGAGACTATAGACTCTCAGCCTATCTTCTCTCACTACCCCTCACCATTCTGTGCAACTCACAGCTGGTTCATTGCTGCAAGAAGCAAAACACCTCCAGCATGTGTAAATGGTTTTTTCACTGTTTTACACTGACACATTTTCTTGCTGGACTAGCTGCTTCTGCAAATCTTGCTGGGCTTGAATGCAATACACGTTCACAGCCTTGCCAACCTAAAACCATATGTCTCAATTCCTCCCCAAATTCAATATTCAATTGTATCTCCAGCCTCCACTGCTCATTCTTTCCAGTATACATAACAGATGCCAATCATGAAAAGCTGTTAAGGATTTTTGGCTAAGTTAGAGATCTTTAATTGGCCAAAACTCTTTCTGATATCAAGCTGTCCAGGGAACAAATCAGATGGCAGGATTTAGAGCAATGTTATGTATGCTATAGAAGTGACCTCATAACATTTAACACTTCTTGTCCTGTTTGTCTCCTCCTTCCAAAGCACTGCATCCTACTTGACTGAGCAGAGCTCTGAGACATAGGTTTTACTCTCAGCTTTCACTAGTTGGGTGAACTCAAGCAAAACATTTTCCATGTCTTCATTCCCTCCTGTCAAATGAGAACTACCTTTGTAAAAACTGCTAAAGAGTAATGCAGAAAACACATTATTATTGTTGCTGTTGTTGTTGTTGTGGCCTACATTCCCATGGTATTTCTCTCACATCCTGCAGCAAGATCTTGCCATAGTTAGAGATGTACTAGAGCTTACATACATGCTACTTCCTGCACTTTTAGATATTGCTAGGGACATCCAATAGCAATATTTCCCCTGTGAATAAGTGCACTACTTCCTAAAGCACTTAAAAATGTAACATTAATGTGTATATGTGCTCAGCTCTTAAATACAGGTGTTTCTGGTGTTAGATCTGAGAGCTGGCCATAGCAGACTGCAATGAAGCCTTGTAAAAACTGCAGCAGAAGAATGGCTCTGATTCCTTATATTTTACATTATCCCTTGTGCTTGAAGTAGCAGGATGTAAATTGCTTAGTGAGGATTTGCCAGCATCTCAAACCTATGTCACACAAAAGAAAACAACTTCTCAAGAAGACAATGAAGAATGAGGCTTATTGTCAATCAGGCAAAAACACTGAGAGGAACATGAGGACACATTTACTCCAGGATGTGAACAGGGATAACATCTTTGCTCTCTGTGTGTATATCTTGTGAAGGGTCACAAGTGGTCAAGGTCCCCAACAATTAATAGCAGGCAGAGATATCCTGAAAATTATGCTACCTGTGGACATACTTCACTGTCCTCTCCTGGTACTCCAGGTATTTCTTGGAGATCTCCCAAACACTGCCCAGCCAGGTTAAACTGCATTGCTTTATGAGGTCAGATAAACCTCCCACCCCACAGAGATGAGAACTAGTCACATATGCTCTGGGCATACAGCAGTGGGCTCTTTCCTTAAGCCCAGGAGTTGCCTATTGGGCTTCAGCCAGTCAGTATCTGTTCAGGATACTGTTCAGTGTGTGCTGTTTATTATCAATTTCTCCTGAGTAAGAGGCTTCATAAAAATAGAACATAAACCCCTGTCATTCCTTCCCTCCCTCAGCTACACCAAAGCATCATTACAGTCACACATGTAAATGAACCACACATTCAAAAAATTCACAGCTTCTGCAGGATAAGGATATGGAGCTCCTGGCCCTCCTGCATTCCACAGTTTCCACTGGGTCCTCTCCCCTTCTCCTTGTAACTCCTCCCCACTGCTGTCCACTCTTCCACCATCTTGTATCTCCCTGCACAGACAACCTTTGCTGAACCCCAAATTATGGTGCATCCTATCTTATGGCTGTTGCAGAGGCTTCAGAGAGCACGCAGATGTGCACATTGCTGGGATGTACTCCTGAGGCAACGCTCCAGCCATACTTTCAGGCTTGGGATTTGAAGAGTAGATTAATATAGAATTAAAACCAGCCTGAGGGCTGCCCTTAGCAGAGAATAGAGACACACTGTAGATACCTCTCATCCTCTTCTGCCCCTCTTCCCATTACCAGCACTTCCTTTCTTCTGCCTACATGTAAAATAACTTGTTGAAAGCAAATGGAGTTTGGCAGAAGTCTGATCCCTGCCCTAAAAAGGAGTAGATTCTTTCTTCCACTTTTGGGAGGCCAGATACCTTTAAATATCTGAGACTCAAACTCTTTGCCAACACTTTTTATCCACCAAGTATACAATCTGGTATTCCCTATCAACTTGGCTGTGTAAAAGCCATGGTAAATGAGGTGATAAAGGTGTCTTAATAGCTCCAGTCAGAGCATGTCTAGTGAAGAAAATATTTCTGTATTCAGCTTGACAAAGACAAGAAACACACTCCTTTCTCAGCAGAAACAAGGCACCAGCAGCGGATGTTGCTGCAGCTTAACATGGAGATCAGTAATTTCCCAAATGACTAATAAGGAATTCTTGGGGGAAGCATTACAGCAGTTGGTTGTGCCATCCCAAAAGACTATCATGGCAAGCATGCACAGAATCTAACAGGCTAATAGCTAACTCCAACTATTGCCAGTGGTGGGACAGAAGTCAGATCATCAGATCATCAGATGTTATCTCATGTCTCTCAAATTTGAAGCCACTTAGTTAAGTGAGCCACTCAGATTTAGAGTTACGTGGGAACAAAATCTGGCTCTCAGACCTACCTCGACTGTGAAATAGTGCAAATCACTGATCAGAGCTGTGCAGTCTGTCTAGTTCAGGAGTTTGACTGGATATAGATTTATTAGCACAAAACATTATAGAAGAAAATTATTTGAAGAGATGTCTTTGGCACAGGAACCAGTGAATGCTCAGAGGGAAGGCAGGAAATTCCTCAGATTCCTTGCTAGTTCACATGAAGTTTAGTGGTCCAGTGCATGGATTTCAGCATGGGCTCTCAGGACAAATCCAGACACTCAGTTACTATGGTGAAGGGGGCCATGTGAGTACCTAGGCAGACACAGACAATTTACTGGTGTCCTACTGGGAATGGATTTGCAAATTAAAACCAGCAAATTAAAGACAAGGACATTTGCGAGAATCTGAACTGACTGCAGAGCTGAAACTTCTCCTGGAACTGCCTAAATGAGGCAGAAACATTATGACTCACAGAAGAAAAAAGCAAGGAAAGACATGTCTAAGCTTGGTTCCACAACAGAAGTAAAAAGAAAGGTAATAATCTCTATAAATCTGGAGAGATACCGTCTCCTTTCGAAAATGCTGTCACTTATAAAGTCTGTGGAGAACCTTAGGGCCAAAACCACACTGATTCAGGAGGCAGATCCAGGGATGCTCCACTGAGGCAGGGTCCACCCAGGCACTGCAACACCAAGATTTTGGATGCTGAGACAGAAGAAGCAACAGTATCAGAGCAGCTTTCACACTGCATAGGGGGAATCACCTCAGAGGACTGGCTGGAAATCAACATCACAGAGACAAACAGGTTGGCAGCAAGGTCTCAAATCTTAAAAGAAAGGTCAGAATTTGAAGAAACATCCAAACTACAGCAAAACCTGAAGAAAACCCCAAGCCTCCTCAAGATCTATAATAATTTCAGTGTCAATTTTCTGCTGCTCTTGAGAATGACAGAAAGGTTTTAGTGTGTTTCAGCAAATATAAACTAAGCTTTCAAGCATTAACTGCCCTAGCAACAGGCCATGCCCATGCAGATGTTGGCAGGTGGACTGAGATGATCCACCAACTTCATATGCAAAGCCAGGAGGAGCAAAAGACTCCATTTGCCAGTGGTAAACATCCAGCTGATGGAATTCCTACAGTAATTTACCAATTCTTTATAACTTTAATATTCCAAGACTATTAAGAGACTATTACAAACAGAACACCTGTTCCAAGAAAGGGTCACAGATTTGGAGTGGACAGGCATTCTGATGTACTGGTGCATTAATTCAAAAAACTATGTAGGACTTGGTCTTTATTCTCTGGGTTCCTAAGCAAAATGTGTTCTTTGTGACCATATAGTATTTTCCTTTTTTCCTTCTATGCATGTGTGTCTCTTTCTTTCTCTCTGTGTATGTATATGTGTGTCTGTGTTGGTTCCTACTTTGTAACTGCAAATCCCACGGAGTTTCAACCAAGTTTAACTGAGTTACAGTGATTTCAGAGACACTAACCTCTAACTGAAGTTCCATGAAAATAGCTGGCAGGGTGTAACAGAGAAAACTTTGTAAGTTCTCCAGTGAGGAAAAGGCTGCCGAATGAACTGAAACCATTTCTCCGCAAAGAAGCCTCCATGTTAGAGAGAGATGTTATAAAATCCTTGACACCAGGAGAAGCTTAGATCAGAACTCACATCTTGCTAGGCATCAGAAAATGTAACCGTGACACAAATCTTCTGGAAGCCAAGCTTCATTAGTTCTGCAGATCACAGATCCCCTTGTTTTCAGCTAGAAGAGGGCAGGAAGGATAAGGCTTTCCATTCTAATTTCATCAAAATGTCCCCTCTTAGATGCAAATAATCATGGAAAATATTGATCCCCTTCTATCCCCCTCAGAAAGTGCAACTTCAGACCACACAAACATAATGGCTGATCAATGAGCATAATCTTGGCAAAAGCAATAAATATAATACAATAATACCTGTGTGAGAAGCAGATTGTGCATGCACAGCACAGAGAAAAGAAAAAAACACATTATCAAACAGAGCAAGTGTATCTTTATAACCCTGCAGCAACAAAACTCCTACCACCTTATATTAAAATACCACAAGAAAACATTACAAACCAATTACACAAGGAATCAGAACGTTGTTTAACGGTTTTCTCATTGCTCACTGTTATCTCTACGGCTTGCTATCCATTGCTATCATCAACACTCATTTACATCGGTGGATGGATGTGTATTTGCGTGTGAGGAGAGATATACAAAATCTGGTACAGATCCTCAGGTGATGTAAATTGTCATGGCTGTACTGACGTCAGTAAAGATGCACTGATTTCCTCCAGCAGATGATTTGCTTTTCTGTATGTAAAAAGCACAGAAACTAGGTGCTGCTTCAACTTGGCTCTGAGACACGTACTGTAGACAAAAGCTCATGCAAATACATTCTCTTTTCTGTGTGCAAATATACATATTGCCTTGCTGTACTCACTGCAAGCAAGGACAGGAGCTTTAGGCTGCTTCCTATGCTGGAATTTAGAAAAAGGATCGTTCCTGATCTACCTGCCCACTCTTGTCTGTAACAATAGATCTCCAGCTGCTTCGCTACAGATCTTAAAATACATAGAGATGAAAAGGTCTGTCCAGCATCACAAGTCTGTTAAAAATAAATTTAGGAGGAATTAAAGCCCTATCTTAGGACTTTTAGTCCAATGCTCTAACTGAGATCTTAAACGGAACCATTGGAAAGAACAAATCCAATAGTCAAGACTCTCACTTTCTCACCTAGGGCTTAACTAAATGAAATTACAAAATCCAGAATACAAAAATATACAATACATAAGAATAATACTAGTTTTTTTCCAAGATACACTTCTTTGAAGGAAAAAAGGTTTATATTATTTTTCAAAAATTTGGAAAAGACAGGGAAAATGGTCACATTTCAGGCTCTGCCTTCATAAATTACTCTTTTGGTTTTTTCTCTTTTGCTCTTACATGGTTCAATAGAATGTGGACCAAATAACAATCACAGGCTACAGGTAATTTTATAACAAATGAAATATTTTCCATCTGTTAAACAGAGAATTATTTCTGGCTTTCTATAATGTTTTCCTAGGGGACAAACAACAAAAGGTTTCATAACCGAGAATGGAAAAAAGAGAAATAAACCACTGCTGACCTAGGAAACAAAGAAGAAAATAAGCAACCTAACGTGGCATTTATAAGGAAAATAACAGGAAAGCAGAAGATGAATGAACCCTACATACAGAAAGACTATGATATAAAGACAGTAGCTCTTTTTTACTGTTTCAACTTGCATTCCAAGGCAGAAGAAAAAAAGATAAAACTGAGAAATTTCTACAGTCTAATATATATGTTTGTCCAGAGGTATTTTTGCTTGGAGAAATAATTTTATTATGTGAATTTTTTTTTTTTTTTAAAGAGCAGGTAGATGCCATAATTAATAGAAGACCCAACTTCTAGCTGACAAGCTCTGCTCTGGCACCAAGGGCTCGACAAGTATCCCAAGGCTAGACTTCTCTGACTCTGACTAAAAGTGCAAATAATTTCAAGTACGGCACAGGTGGGAATGTGTACCCCATGTAAGTCTACCCCATGTAAGTAGCCACCTCCTGCATGCATAAGTTGTATGAACCATGCCTAAACTGCATATTCCTGTCCTTCATTTAATGAAGGACACAGAAGTACCAGTGGCTTGCTGCAATCTCAGAACAACGGGTGTCCTTTCCCACTGCTTCTGCTCCAAAGAATGGGACAGCCAGCCCAAGAGTCACCTGGCACTGAAGCCCTGGCAGGAATTCTCAAGGGCATTGTTACCATCTACTCCTTTGGGACATTTTCCTATTAATACCTCTTCCAAACAGCCATGTGAGAGTTCTTTTGAACACTAACAGTGTTGCCATGTGAGTCCATTGCTCCTAAAGTCTTCTTATAGAGCCTTACCTTGGATCTGCCTGGGAAGTGACACCAAATGGGTCTATACAGAGCATATGGAAGCAAGGTACCCTTGCCACCATGGAAGAGCAGCCAGGTTGCAACACAGCATATAGCTGAGTGACATAAAAATGTCACCATTTTTTATTTTAAAAAGTAAAAATAATGCATTTGTATTCCATCTTATTTAAGTATTTTTAAATTCACCTTTTTTGCTGTTACTTTCAGCCCTTGGCTTCTCTTGTTAAATGATTGCTACGAGTCTTTTTTGTTCCAAGCACTGCTCTAATGGGTTTGGGACACATATAACAGGAGGTGACTGTCCAAAGCACTACTAGGCATTGTTTCACACAGATTCCTTCCTTGTTATTACTTCCTGGTGCTCCCATCCTGTCAGTGAGATTTCCCACACTAGTAATTTCAGTCTTGACACTGTGTTGCTCTGGCTGGGACTTTATACAGCATCATACAGAAGTGCTATCCCTGTGGGTGGAAGTCCTCACGCCGCCTTTAGTCAGCAATTTTATACCTAGAACTTCATCCTGAACCCTTCCTAAGCCAAGTCCTTTTCCTTCTCTCACTTCATCTGTTATTCTGATGTAGATAAGAGGCAGGTGTGTATGTGTTATAAAGTATGTCTTAGCTGACAACTACGTGAATGGAAGCAGCACGGACATACCTTTAAATGGGATATAGTCACAGGGAGTCTAGTTTCTGTTTTCCTCTCATTATGCTCTTTATTTCAAAATCATCTAAGCAGGATTTTAACATCTGCGTAGCTATGCCAAAGCAGACCTCCGTCATTTGAAACCCGCTTACAGCACTCGACTCCAAATAACTTCTGCTGCTGAGACAGTACATTGCTGGCAGGGATTTGCAGAACCCAGGGCAGCACCAATGCAACTATTTCTGGCGTGTGAAAGCTCAGGGGAGTTAAACCCTGAAATATGCTGGAGGAAATCTGAAAAAAATGAAAGCAGAGGGCAAAAGTAGCATTCCTTGTGTGCCCAAAGTGAAAGGAATAGATATCTGGGTTATATGAGCCATTCAGACTTGTTCTGGTCTTTTTTCTATTTTTTTTTAATTGTTGTGGGGGATTTTGTGCTGGTGCAATGCGCAATTATAGCAAAATATGTTAATGGTAAACATAACATGTACAGTTATTGTTAGTATCCATTGAAATCAGTGGGATTTTTTTCTAATGCCCTTACCCTGGAGATAATCCATAGAATAGAACATCAATGCATAGTTAAAAAGAAAAATTATGGTAAACAGCACCTCTGCATATGCAATATCTTCATTTTAAAGTTACATAAATGAGCTTTTGAAATAATAAAAAAAACCCCAACAAATAGTCTCAGACCACAACGGCAACTAAGTGACTTTAACATTGTCTTTTAAAACTTGTCTCTTTACTAAGGTAAAAAATTCTGTCCTAGACCAATCCAAAATAAAATAAAATAGTTTTCAATCCAATGCAAATCCGAAATGATCTTTAAGACCTCTGGGAAAATGTGATTTTAGCAAAATTCTTCCAAGAGCTCTAAGAGTTTGTTTTGCATGAGGGGATATCTTGTAGAGCAAACACAAGCTGATAATTTAAAGGCAGTGTTTGGATTCATTATGTCATGCCAGACAAATATTGTTTCTATGTCTTGTTTTCACTGTTGGTGACACGTTTAAAGAAGACTTTAACGCCACTTTAATACAGAATGTTTGGAAATTGCACCCATGTCTTTCGATGAAGGGAACTATAATGGATTATTAGCTATTATTCTAATTGTATTTATTGAAGCGAGTTTTCCCACTAATGCCTGGGCTCAGAATCTGAAGTCCTTCCATACACAGAGCTCCTACTGAGAGTTTCACTGATAAAAACCAGCAGGATTTGGGTCATTTAGACGTAATCTGCTAAATTCAACCCTGTGGCATTTCCCTGACACTCAGTGAAGGGTACTGGGGATTGGCAAAGAAGGTGGTATCCTGATAAAATTTATACTCGCAGGATTTGCCGACACTTCAGGACGGTCCCTTAAGACAAGAGGCTGCCTAGTAATGGTGATCTGAGCTATGCTAATTTGGCAACCTGTATTTTTGAAGCAAAACATTCCATGACGAATGACCTTATTTTTTTGTTTTTAAAGCTGTGAGGTGCTTATGCAATACCCTCCTAAGGTAGAAAGAGACAGATGCCGCGGAATAATAATCAGCCTAATTCTTGCTGAAAATCTCTGCAAGAATCTTCTGACTTTTTCTCTTCTCCTTTCATAGGTAAGCTCAGTACTACCTTTCTCACACAAAGACACGCAGCAACAACTAGGGGCTTCTGCATAACTCAGGAATTCTTCCATTTTTAGAGATGGGCTTGGTCTTGCCCCCTTTTAAAATGTAGGCTGTTTTTTTTTTTTAAAGTCCTTAAAGAAAGAAAAGTTGTCAGTTTAAAAAGAAAAAAAAGAGAAAAGCCAAATAAGAGTGAAGTTTTTTTTAAAATAAGAGAGATGCTTCAGTTGGTTTTCCTTACAAATCCCTTGTGGAAGACTGCCCCAGCTGACGTGAATGAGTCACATGTGTCCAAAAGCTTAGGTCTTCACTTCTATCCAGAGCTTGAGGTGAGCTGGGCTGCAAAAAACCCTCAAACCTGACTCAAAATGAGCAAAATCCCTAGGCTGTGTCTGAGGTGAGAGGGGCCAGCGCAAGTACACTTAAACATGCTGCCAGAACCTCCTGTTTTGTGAGAGGCAGAGGAAATTCCATTACTGGCACTGCCTGGGTGCTGCTTTAACCCCTGCTTTCAGCCACTGCTTCCCAACATGCTAAAATACCTTTTCTGTTCTGAGTGGCCATTTTCTGTAGTGAACAGTCAGTCCTATACACTTGGCTAAGTGGGGAAAAAAAAAATGTTGAATTTCAGGGTTTATAACAGAGCAAAAAGCATGTTTAGATGAGGGGAGGAAAGAAGAGAGTGCAGACACCTGGTCTGTGAAGGTATTAATGTATATGTCCCCTGCTGTCACACAAAAGCAAAAATACAACTCTTAGGCTGGCCAGCTGAATCATAAGGC
Organism: Pachyramphus minor; assembly: GCA_013397135.1. Taxonomy (NCBI): domain Eukaryota; kingdom Metazoa; phylum Chordata; class Aves; order Passeriformes; family Tyrannidae; genus Pachyramphus; species Pachyramphus minor. The sequence goes on along the minus strand of VYXB01007853.1, from coordinate 613,002 downwards.
ATATTGGGCATCCTGTCAATAGGTGGTGAAAGACTCCTCACCCTCAATCCAAGTTGTCTGTAAGTTAGATTCTGCAGTCTCTGATTTTCTTCTAACAGACACGAGAGAGGATGAAACCCAGCATATACAATCAATGGGGAGGAAAAAAAGAACCTGATGGAGTGAGAAATGTTTGGCATCTCTCACATTTCCTTTTCTATACAAAGATTTTGGTTTGCCTAAGCTATAGAAGGAAACATAAGCAGTCTATTTTAATCTTCCTGAGCGAAGAACGCTGCAGGGATTGCTCTGTTATCCCCAGCAGCAGCCCTTTCCACAAAAAAGGCTCCATCCATCCCGCTATCTATCTATCTATCTATCTATCTATCTATCTATCTATCTGAAATATAAAGATTATCATATGATATACCAGCCATCAGCTCTGTTCTTAATGCACTTCTCTTTGTGTATTTTGGCACGAAGTAAAAAATCTACAATTCTTCCCCCAATCAAACCCTACTGCAAAAAGAGCTCAGATAAGAAGGAAGTGTTTAGGCTTATGCATAGAAATTGATTCTTCAGTCTGTGTAATGACGTATGTTAGAAACTCTGCTCAGAAGCAAGGAAAGCCCTTGCCCAGACGATGTTTCTACCAGAGCCTTCATTGCAGGGAGTCACTCTCGAAAAAACAATGAGGTTGATTATGCATTTTTATAGGGGTTTCTTACTGGTTTGACTTCAGGGACTTAAAGCATGCTATGCTGGATTTACACAAATCGGCGTAAGTTCAGCATCTGGCCCTACTTCTTTTTTTAAACTCCAGCTATTGCATGATGAATAGGAGCCAGATCCTGTAAAGGCTTACTACCTGTATTAATACTCTGAGTAGCCCACTCATTTCCTTTAAGTTGTGATTGCAAAAATGAGTCTTACAGTGCAGTATTTTAGAAGTATGGATCTGCCTTTTGGGATTCAAGCATGCCTTGACTGTACTTATTCCTTTAATGGTGTTTCTTTCAGTAGTAGTATCTTCACTGATTTTCATAAAATCACGATAGATGCTTAGCTGTTATGAAGTCGTGTAACTCCACTTACACCAGCTGAAAATCCATGTTGTAGCTCTGCTTGTGTGTTCAAAACAAACATGAGAGAAGGGTCTCCTTTATTTAAATTGTCAAAAGAGACAAGGAAGACGTTTTGGGCTATACAGTGTGCTGTGTACTTCATTTGTTTGGACATTACTATAACCAAAACAATAGAGATCATTCTATGAAATACATGTCTATCTAGTTTTACTACTTATATCAGATTCTTTCTTACATAAAAGAAGCCACAGCAGAAACTGTGCTCCTTCTCCTAACTTCACTAACTCTGGCTTTCAACCAGAAAACATTCCCCGGCTTTCAAAGTGCCTAAACAAAGGAAATTACAATACTGACTGCAGTTGCAATTACCAGCTGGTGAACTGATGGTATATAGAGAATACATAATCCAACAGAATGTTGCTTTTCAGTAGCAGCCTCTTCTACCACCTATAGTGCAGGAATGCTCATCCTTGTTTACTATACATGCATGCACACAGATCATTATCAGTACTCAGTACTAGCAGTCAAGCTTTCTTCACTGAAGAGCAAGGACCAACAAAAAATACTTTGTCCTTTTGAAGAGCTGGATCAGTGTCAGGTGCCACTCACAGAAAAAAAAATAAAATAAAAAAATACAACCCACACACATTTAGGGCGATAAGCACCCTAAATGTCAAAGCTGTGTAGAGTATCTGTATCTCTATGAACATACACACATCACGTGCAATATAATGCGTCCCTTACATCAGCGCGGGCAGGAAAACCCCAGCTCACTCCAGGGATGACGGGTTTTTCTGACAGATACCAGCGACTTAAGGCAAAGAGAAGCGACCACAACGCCGCTGCTCTTTGCGGGGCTTCTTCCTGCCTGGGCTAAACCGCACTGTCGATCCAGGACTCGTTTATTTCTGACAGACTCGTTTATTTCTGACAGACAACGAAGGCACGATGCCGTGTGTGAGCACCGCGGGAGAGCAGCCCGAGGGGCTTCCCACGGGCCACGGACACTTGTCCACAGAATTGAGCGCGGCGAACCGGGAGGCTGATGCCTCTCGGAAGCACCATCCTGGCTCCTCGTTGCACTCTGCCTGCTCTCCCCCAGAACGCATTGAGGGAGGGATTCCCCCACCCACCCACACACTGCCTCTCTCCCCGTGCGAGGCTGCCGGGGGGTATAACCCAGTTCCCTCTTGGACCCGGGCCCGGAACGGCTCCCGCTGCCCCCGCCACCTCTGCCCGCCCCCTTCCCCCTTCGCACTCACTCCGCTCTCCGGCTCAGGACGCCTTTGCCGATGGCCTGGGGGGTCTTGTGCTGGAGCAGCGCGGCGCAGCAGCCCTTCTCCCTGCCGTCCTTGTCCGGGGGGTGCTGGTGTGGCTGCGGCGGGGGGTGCTGGTGCCCGGCCGCCCGCCCGGGCCCCGCCGGCGCCGCTTTGCCCGCGGGCGGC
>VYXB01007853.1:590413-610128 GCA_013397135.1 Pachyramphus minor | reverse complement strand
CGGGAGGGGCCGCGGCGGCGGGAAAGGGGCCCTCACGTCCCGGGGGTCCCGTCGGTCGCGGGGGTCCTGTCCCGGTGCCCGCCTTGGGAAGCCGCCCCGTCGTCGCCCTCCACCCGCGCGGCCGGCTCTACGTGGGTGGTGGTGCCGGCGGGAGCCCCCTGCTGAGCCCCTCGCAGCCCCCAGAGCGCCCAGTTCGCTCTCCTGCCCGAGTGGCGCTTGTGTGCTTTCCTTATCCATAGTGACTTAGTAATTTATTTCTGGGGTGTTTTTCGAAACTTACTTGAGTAATTCTGTCTAGTTTTGGCTGCCCCGTTGATAAGGGCCCTGTTTTTTAGCTTACCTGGTTAGAAACGGAGTTGGAGAAGCCCTCCAAGATCATGAAGTCCAACCTTTGCCTGAACAGCACCGTGTCCACTAAACCACAGCACTGAGTAGCACGTCCACTTGTATTTGCGACTCTCACAGTTCCCTGGGCAGCCTGTCCCAAGCTTGCCCACTCTTCCAGTGAAGAAACTTCCTAATATCCAGCCTAAACCTCCCCTGGCACAGCTTGAGGCCATTTCCCCTTGCCCTGTCGCTGGTTGCCTGGGTGAAGAGACTGATCCCCGCCCTGCTACAACCTGCTCTCAGAAAGCTGTAGAGAGGAGTAAGGTGTCCCCTGAATCTCCTTCTCTCCAGGCTAAACAACCCCAGCTCCCTCAGTCACTCCTCATCAGACTTATCCAGACCCTCCACAGACTTCATTACCCTTCCCTGAGCTCAGCAATGTTCTTCTTGTAGTGGGGAGGTGAATGGAAGGTTAAATCTGAACTCAATGGAAAGAGTTTCTGAGGAAAATGGATGTTAAAGAAACTTCCTGCTTCCTTGCAAGTTTGTTGCTCCTTGAAGTCTTTGGTCTTCTTTAGCTTCTTAGGAGAAAAGCTAGGGCTTATTGTGGAGTTTTGCTGGGAGGTGTGGGGACTGTGGATAGTGCTACCAGAGAACTGACAGTCAGGGCCTTTGCTGTTAAACTCTGTGCAGGCTTTCTTCATTTCTTATTGCCCTTCCTTATCCACAGCCAATACAGTTTCCAAACTTAAAACCTTGAGTCTGAGAAACTATCTGTGTGCTTTCTATTACATTCATCAATAAGTAACCTGGCTAAGGGTATTAAATTCACTTTAAGGAACTCCTGTGTAGGTCCATGAACAATTTTGATGATTTCCATAATGGGTAAAAAGGCAGCAGCCTTTCCAATCACTGTGGATGCTGAAGATCCAGGAGGTGTAATGAGCAGTCAGGTTTTAGACAAGCATGTCAGTAGACTTGACTGATCACACAAAAAAGTGGAAGGCCACAGAACAAAAGCAACTGGTTTTAAGTGATTTTGAGTGTAGAGCTCATTTTGCCTTTTCAGATCAGCAAAACTTGCACAGCAAGGATTTCCTGAAGTGAGGAAACAAGCAGTGTAAAAGAGAATCTCTGTTTCAGATGAGCGGAAAGGTGTATTTCCAGTCTTTTCTTTTCACAGATACCCCTGGGAATGTAAACTGATGGAAACAGGATCACCAGGATTAGAAGCTGTTCACAGACTCCTCCTAAAACAGAACTGCTATTCACAGTTCTCTAAGCAAGCACTTAGAGGTGGCTTTGGGGGATCATGAAATGTTGCCATATGTCCCCTGCGTGTTGGGGGAAGACCCCAGAGTGAACTCTAGGGAGTATGAGCATTCAAATCCCACACACTTACGATTTTATTGGAAAATTTTAGAGGAAACCTTCCTCCCTCTCATAGCCTAGTGTGTCATTAATGTTTTGTGACAGGAGATTGACTGAGCAGGAACTGGCATTATTTAGCAACGGGAGAGATGGTTATTGGGGAATGCGAAAAAAGACACATGCAGAAAGTCAGGGGATGTGAAAACACCTAATCTATATTTGGGGAAGAGTGGAAGTGATCATTTGGGAAATTGTGCTGGCTTGCTGTCTCCTTTCAGAGACACTACTGAACAGCATTATTTCAGTCTTGCCTCACAGGAACAGAGTCCAGGGACAGCAATGCTTATAATGTGCTTTTGGCATTAATACATTCTGGGAAACAAACAAGGGTGGCTGTACACTCCCATATGTATGTACACCCACACACATAGAGCTACCTTGTCCTTGTTAGGAGAGACTTTGGGCACAGATTGCTTATCTGGCAGAACAGAGGAGGCTGTTTTCACTCTTGAGGCAAGTCCTGTGCAGAGTTTTGTGTTTGCAGTGGACATCATGTTCCTTTGCAGCTCAGCTGGATAAAAGAGATGAAGACATAAGGGTCATAGACATCATACTGGCCTATCCAGGTGAAGTCAGCCAGGTCGTGGCATGTGTTCTTATGGAAATGCTAACTAAAAATAAAAAATAATCCTGATTTGGATGATTGGGGATGGGGCAAAACAGCTTGGAACTCTTGTGTCGTGGTGCTTCAATGCCTGTCAGAAGATGTGACTTTTACTGCACAGAGTGGACCTGATGTATTCAATCACTGTTTCTGTACCCTTAATTTGCTTGACCAGCCTCATTAGCCTAATTTGTACTAATAAATCTTTGTCATAAATTAAACAGAGACCTACAGCCGTGGATTGGTAAGCTAAAAACAAGCAGGAGAATCAGAAAGAAACCTCTTTTCTGTGCAGGTGTGGTGACTGGTGGACAAAAACAGTAGGAATAGTCCTGGCCTTCCAGGTTTTGACAGAGAGCATGTGCCAAAGGACAATGCAGCAGAGTGCTTTTGTGCCTAACATGAGGGACTATGCAGGGATCCCCTTGCAAAGCTTCAACAGTTAATAGAGTTGGATAATCCTCTGTCATAAGAAAATTCAGTGAAGACAGGGTATTCATTCAGGAAGAATCTGCAAGGATATCAGAAGAAACTGAATGTCTTCTTTTCCTTGGTAAGCAAGAATTCTGCATAGCTGGAAAATGCCTCCTCTTTTATCCAGCCATCACTGTGCCCCTTTGATTATGCTGCCACAATACCTAGCATACATCACTGGCAAGGCTCTGCACATTAGTGAAGTACTGTTCTGTAGAAGGTGAATTGTAGGGTTGTAGCCATCAGAAAAAGGGAAATATGGACACAGAGTGGTTAAATGATTTATGCAAGGCCAAATCCAGCAGGAAGCTGGAGAGGAGGGTGCAAGGTGGGGGGAGGAGAGGGACGGGACACTTGATGATACCACACACACACACACAGCACGAGAGATCTCTGATTTCAAACATCTTTGGCATTTAGCCCAATCTTCAGGTCATTAAATGCTGCTGCTTTGCTCTTTAGGAGAGATGTTATCTAGAGGGAAACAATGGTGAAGATAAGGAAAGCCTGAATTCTGTTAAAATTATTTTTGCCATAGATAATTTGATGGTATTGTATTTTTCAAAGTCCTGATTCTTTTCAGTCCATTCCAGAACAAATAATAATGAATAATAATGGATTAAGTATGTTCTTATAGAATAAAGTGCTTCCCTTATCCACTTAGCAAGGTGCTTGGGCATTGCACAGACAATTACAAATAAAGTGCAGCAGTAGTAATTAAAATAAGCATGCATTATAAAACCAAAACAAAATGCAAATGAGTCAAGCCCCGGGATTTAATGGAAAGGTCTAATACTACATGATTTAATTTTATATTTATTTAGCTGTTTAATTCGGTCAGAGTACAGTGAATCCACAAATAAGGGTAAACTAAGAAGCATACATGATAGGGAAAGTAGTAACAGCTTTAGGTGTTTCATCTGCAGAAAAAAAATTTCACTCTAGAGTGTTCTTGAAACACTTTCTGAGAAGTCCCAATCCCACTTTAATTTGCAACAGCTCACTGAAATTTGATGCAAACAAATCACTCCAGCCTTTTCACAGGTAGAGACTTCACGTGTTTTTCCATTTGAAATTCTTTTTGAGGCATTCCCTTCCTCTCCATTACACTCTAACCCCTCCTGGACAGGAGGTCATCACAGCCATTCCAGGCAATCTTCTCATTTCTTGCATTTGACCCCATTCTACTCCCCCTTCCATGCCCCAGCCTTGCAAGGTAACAACTTACCCCTTGTGATTTAGCATCCCCAGTGCTGCTGGTGGGAGATGCAGGGCATATAGCTTAGGTTCCCACCTACGATTTTGTGGCCTCTTTATCATAAGCTTATGAGTTTAGGATAAGTTTTTTATACTTCTATAAGACCTGTATTTCTATTGTTTGGGTTTGTTTGGTTTTGGTTTGTTTGTTTTGGGTTTTTTTTTTGAGGAGAATTTCGGAAGGTGTGTACAAGCACACCTGAATACAACAAAGATTACTGGTGTTTAAGGTCAAGTCCTTGGTACTCAAAGAAAGGCACATTTAATGTTAGCCAACCCACCCTAATTAACCTAATTTTTTCTCCCCTTCCTCCTGTGTCTCAAAACAATGTGAGAAACTCGAGTGAAATCCCCACAGCCAGATCTATTCTCATCCAGTTATTAAGGAGTATGCCTAAGGAAGCATTACACATATAATATAAAACCCCATAAAATTAGGGTAAAAGATAGGAGGTCAGAGATGCAAGAATCATGGTTCTGTGTTGCCATCCTCCATCCTGATTTCTGGGGGAAGACAGGGCCTTTTCAGCCCCACCTGGAAGTTAGCAGCTGCTTGAGTAGAGATTCTCAGAACTGCTTGCAAACAGCTTGCAGACCAAAAAAATTCTGCAGGAATTAGATGAATAATTTCAAACCAGAGGATAGAATCAAGACAATCACAATGTACTCATGCATAATTCATGGGTGGAGGGGGAAAAAAAGTGCATCTCCTGAATGCTTCTTTCACTCAGGCTTCTTTCACTTGAGGCCTCATCCAAAACTATTCAGATCAATGAGAGATGTTTCACCATCTTGAGTCTAAGCCAAGCTTACACCTGTTAAACAGATGGGTGAGATGAAGCTAACACGAGTGAAGTGTGTTGCCCACAATCACACAGGACATGACAAGAGGTGAGCACTGAGTAAAGGTGAGAGTAGTCCTATAGCACCTTCCACCCCGGTTCAGCACCTAAAAGCCAAGTGTTATGGGCTGCAGTCCTGATATATGCAACAAGGTAAAATCTCTCTCTCATGCTGGGGCTTTTGAATTGTTAATTCATACTGATACCATAAAACCAGAAGCAACTGGAAAACACCTCGGTTTATAAATCAAACATAGAGAGCTGAGATGTGGTAAGGACAAATACTTCAGTTTCTTTCAATTTTTGTTGTTTTGCTTTTCAGTTGAGTACAGCTGAGCTGCCATATAAATATTTAAAACAGCTGCTCATCAGGAGAAAGGTACAAAATCTGTATTGTAGCCTTAGCTGAGATGTGCGGTTCTGACACATTTTAAAATCTAGACTGTATTTGAACTGTGCTATTGCAGCTTTGTGTTATTTACTGCAAATTAAAAGGAATCAAGGTCTCTCCTCAGAATGTTCTTCCCCTTTTCATGTTGCTAAATGTTGCATTGTCTCCTGCCTTTTCATGAAATTAAGCTTTGACCACTTAATTGATTAATTCTAGAGAGCAAAAGCTATATAGAGACATTTTCTTCAGAGTCGATCAGGTTTTTGTTTGAGCTGACAGTTGTTCAGTCTTTTGTAAATACTGCAGTTAAATGAAAAGAAAAACCTGAATATGAGCTTGATTCTCCAGATATTATCTGACTGGCTCTTCTGAATTACATGGAGATTTTCAGATGGGACAAGTTTGTGTGATTTGACCTTGCATAAAATACACTGGGAAAAAATAAGAAGAAATGGAATAATGTTAAACATAAACTCATAGACCTATTAAAAACCTTTTCTGCAATGGCAGAAATCAAATACTGTCAGGAAAACTAAAAACATGCATGAACAGTATACATTTCAGCTCAGGATACAATACAGCAATTTTCTGATGAGCTGCTGTTTAAAATATTTATCTGTCAGCTTAGCTGTGTTCCACTGAAAAAAGACCATTGACAGAATAGGAAGTATTTGTCCTTACCACATCTCAGCTCTTTATGTTTGATATATAGAACAAGATATTTTCTCTTTGTTTCTAATTCTGTGCTATGAGTAAGTATAAATTAACAATTCAACAGCCCCAACACAAGCAAGAATTGCTGCAGAATTCAGTTTAAAGAAGGTAAGACTGCAGCCCATAACACCTGGCTTTTAGTTGCAGGACAAAGGATGAAGATACCAGAGGACTGCTCCTGCCTTCCCTCAATCCTCATCTGAAGCTGAGAGAGCACTTTCTGATTACAGACCCACAGTGGTGTTCTGCTTCACCTTGACAGCGTGGCTTGTTTGGTCTGTGCTCCTGTTTCATAACAGGGGTAAGCAGATGGTGACTTCTCAGGGAAATCAAGGCTGGTAAAAATCAATAAAGCATCTGGCCTGATGTGCTACATACTGTATAATCTCACTTGGAATCACAACTTGGAACATGAGTTTGAGAAAAATGTATCTCCAGAAGTGCCTCTGGTACCACTGGGAAGACAGTAAAAAGTAGAGAACTTGTCTCATTCCTTGATATTTTTTCATCATAGTTAATCTGTGTCATTGCTGACAAGTTGGAATATTTTTCTTATATGAATTTATCCCTTTTACTTTCCAGACATGAGTAAAGAGCTCCTTAGTCCTGAAGCTTTTCTCTGCTTGAAGGTGACTGATCAGATCACCTGATGATAATATTTTTAGCAAGCTAAACAGACTGAACTCTTCATATGATGTCATTTTCTAAAAACTTGATCCTTCTTTTTTTTTTTTGGCTTTTGAGGTAATCTTTAAGACTTGCTGATACACAGCATGGTCCAACTACAAGCAGGACAAATATTTGCTGAAGAGGTCGCTGTTGAGGTGTGCTCCTATCCCTTGTTGCTCATTATTTATGGGGTCAGGCTACGGCTCAGGTCAGCCTTTGTCTTCAAATCTGCCTACAGACAGGATCCTTTCTGCTCAGACACACTGACTTGTGAAAAGTATTTCTGTGTTCTATTTTGGTGTCTGAAAGAATTTCAAGGAGCAAATGAAGAGACAAAAAGGATCCTTCCAGACATGACCAACAGAACTCAAAACCAACAGAACTTGCTCCAGACTTTTCTTTGAGGAACACAGCAGAATTGTTTCACACAGCCACCACTATCCACATCACTGCAACTGACTCCACACAGTGGAATCTCTGTTTACACAGCCTCTTGCAAAGGACACAAAAGACCCCCTCTGTTTTGGGAGGCCCAGATGTAAAGAGCAGGATATAGGTCAAATGGTGGCAAATCACAGGTCTAGTTTTTGTGTTGCATGCATTAGCTTAACATAAGGTTAAGCTCTGGGCGCGCGCCATTCTGTCTTCTGAACTTCTTCACAACTGATGGGATTTTGGCAATGGTTGAAGCCAATCTGGTGACAAGGCAAGCAGCTGAAACCTTAGCTTGGCCAGAGAGAAATTCCCCACTGATTTGCTGGCTACCTTATTTCCCTGTCTCCCAAGTAAAAGCAGCCTAGCAGACCTTTTCAGACAGTGAGCAGAAGTATCTTCTCAATCAACACTACACTCATTTTTAAAAGAGGGAAAAAAGGAAAAACGGAAAAAGGGAAAAAAAGGAAAAAAAGAAAAAAAAAATCACAGCAGCTCACAGCAGCACTGCTTTGTTGTTCCATCCCTTGCAGAGATAATGTTCAGTTCTTCATTCCCTCTGCAGCACCATCTGCAGTACTCACCTTGGAAAGGTGGAGAGACAGAGAGAGAGCATAGGATAAGGGGTCTTGTCCCTGGAGGGAGGGAGGGCTTAGGAGAAGCAGTAACAGTGGCTGCATGGTGGGGAGTGAAAACTCATGTGAACTGGGAAGCATGAGGCATAGGGAGACGGGGGAGAAGTGACAAATGGCAGGGTACTGAGGATGCACAGGCTGCTGGTTGCCGTGGTGGGCAGAACTGAGGCTAGGGAAGGGCTGATGTTTGGTCTGCAGGCAAGGCTGGTGTGGAAGTTGTTGAAGAGAAGGGCATGTGCAGAAGGAGGCAGAAAAGTATCTGAAAAATGCTCTCAGTAAACTGAAGAGAATGGCTGAATATTTGTTATACAGACATGCTAAGTATGGTCAAAAGGAAGACTCAAAACTTGAAAGTTAGGTTGAAGTCCACTTTGTAAGACTTTAAGAGCATACAAGCAGCAACAATAAGATGCCTAGGAAAGAAAATGACATTGGAAGCAGCACAAAATTATACTTTCCCCAAATATACTTCGAACCAAACTTCCTGAGCCAGAGGTGATACCCTCGCATTAAAACAAAACCCCTCAGTAGTTTTTCATCACTTGTCTGGTCTCACCGTGAACCTATCTGAATTTTTAACATTTACATCATCTGGTAGCAAGAAGCACGAGATCTTTGCTCCAGCTGTACTTAGCTACTACCTTACTCTCTCTGAGGAGCAAGGGCAGCATCACGTACCTGAACAAGGGGTCAAGGCCACACGAGCAAACAGAATCCTCTCTCCAAAGATGTCACTGTGCAGGGGCACATGGGTACCTGGGATTTGGTGAAAGGACACCAGCAGTCTTTCCATTGACTCTGTCTTAGTTTCAGGTCTGGATCCTTAAGGAAGCCGGAGCTATTTGCTCATGTCTTACGTTATGATTTGTTTAAAAGCTTCCCATCTGTTCAGGTTTGGACTCTGTTTCACATTGAAATTACTGGTGGCTGGATGTGGTAGAGTGATGGTTTTGGAAACATTCTCATTGGGTTTTAATTTCTTATGTGATGTTTTGTGGGTTTTTTTACAGAGATCAGCACAAAAAGGCAAAGCAAAACCAATTGTGACAGAACATATAAAACAGCATGAGCTGCCTACAGATAAATAAAAACAGTCCAAAGTAATGGAGACCAATATGAATCATGACCAATAAGCATATTTGTAATAATAAACATGTCATCTGTGTCAGATAAACAAATCACAAATATTAAAGATAACAAACAGATTATAAATAGAGAGACATCCCAAATTAAGATCATATCTCTCAGCCCTAGTATATATGAATTAGCAGCCATATCTGCCAAAATAAATCTGGCAGTCTCTCAGAGGTCATCATATCTAAAAAAAATAAAAAATACCAATAAAAAAAATAAAAAGAAGGAGAGTACAGAGAAGGAGAGGGCAGACAACCTTTTTTTTTCTTTTACTTCCACTGGTATGACATAGTTTAGAGAGATCAGGCTGCATTAATGCTACTAAAGATGATATAAGCATGACAATGATAAGAAAAAACTGAAGGCAGGGTTGAGGGAGAGGTTTCCCCTGGTAGCTGCAGTTCTGACCCCAATCCTATAAGCTGCTCCAGGCAGGCAGGTGCATGAGGCCTCATTTTGAAATCAGTGAGTTCAAGCCAAGCACAAAAGCCTGTCTAGCAGGAGCATCAGCTGGCAGTTTGCATTTACCTCCTTCTGCCAGTCTTTCAGATGCAGAAAACACTTTATTGATACGGCATGATTTTTGATGTCATGATGAAGATGTGATAGAATTTTTAATCTTTGATTTCAGTGGTCATAGAATGAAGCCAGTCAGTTTAAAAAAGTGAACTAAAGTTAATTTTAGTTAATTTTTAGTTAATTAGGAGGAGATAAATAAAATGAGCTGTTCTTAATGCAAGCCTGGCATTAGATTATCATGCACGGTGGATATACTATCCTGAGCCTCTGGAAAGGGAGAGGCCAAGGTTCTGCAGCAGGGGGAATTCTTCCATAACGTACTTTCTGCATTTCACAGCATAAATTTCAGGACATAAACAGTATTATACCAAACTGAACAAAACAGGCCTATAAAATACCAAATGTGACTGGAACAATACTGGGTTTGGCATTAATTTTTTCTATTTCCTTCCCTTCTGAGAAGGTAATGGTGCATACTCAAGGCCAAGCTCCTGCTGCTTGTATTCAAAGAGGGAATGGAGGAACTCAAAATGTGATAGGCTTCCTGTCCTGGCCGAGTCTCCAAAGAGGAGAAGGAGCAAAAACTACCTCATCAGTGCCAGTGCTGGTTCAGATAGGCCCAGGGAGTTACTGTGAGAGGAGCCCAGGTGGAGATGTTCTGGCAACTGCTGGCATTTTTACCACCCAACATGCTAATTAAACCTCTTCATCCTTGCTGGCACTTCAAGTGGTGTCACTGCTACTTTAGGTAAACTGGTAGGTAGCCCTGATTGGAACTTGTCCTGCTTAAACAGCTGTGCTGTAGCCAGCAGACTGTTTATTCAGTGGGCTCCTGAAAAATGAAAACACTCTCTTACGGCTGAGGGTCAACCTATATGGAGCTCAAGGCAAGGGTTCACTACCTGTTTTCAAAGCCAGAGAGTGAATTTAGCTGCAGCAAACATTTCACCCTGCATGATGTCTATGTTGCTCTTCTAGTGGTTCTGGGTGAATATGAAGTACTTTTCAGTGGCAGAGACAAGGCGGAATGTTGTGCCCCAGTTTGCATGACTATCAGGAATATAGTCAAGAGGATGGGGTCAGGACAGTCAACAGGCCAAGGGGTGCCAGGCACAAACTGAAACACAGAAAGTTCTCTCTGAATATGAGGAAAAACTTACTTACTTTGAGGTGACAGAGCACCAGAACAGGATACCCAGAGAGGCAGAGGAGTCTGTGGAGAGGCTGTGGAGTCTCCTCTGGAGATACTAAAAACTCACCTGGATGTGATCCTGTGCAACTTTCTCTAAGTGAACCTGCTTTATCAGTGGGGTTGGACTAGATGATATCCAGAGGTCATCAACCCCAATCATTCTGTGACTCTGTGAGTAAAGCCCAAAATAAAGTCAGGAGCTCTCAACTGTAAATACCAGACAGCATAATAGTAGGTAGGTGCTGCCCCTACTCTCCACTGGAGCTACTGCCATCACAGTTTGAATTTTAAGGGACATTCTTGTAGCTGGTTTATATTTTCATTTGCCTTTTGATAAGTCCTACATACTCATTTTGAGATACACCCAAAAATCCTTCTCTTCCTTTATGTTTATATATCTGGATCCTTTCAGATATTCTTTCCCACCTGCAGCAGTTGTTCTGTGAAAGTGCTGAGTCCTTTGACTCTCTTCCTTACAAGCCAGTTTCTTGTTCCTAATGCTGTTGGACTTACCTGTCCTGGCCATCTCTGTGTTTAGCCTACTCCTCTGCATGCCAGAAAGGTCAAGTCCCCCATGTTAAAGGCAGGAGTACCCCAAGGCTTTGCAGGCAGAGGACACCGGTGTTGTCTCACCATTCAGAGCAGGATGCAGCTTGTCTTCAGCAATCCAACTCAGCACCTCTGCCTGGCAGCAAAATACTTGGACAAAAATAGACAAAGAAGCCTCTTCGAACAAACTTACAGGATTTCTGGGCTCAACCCTGATTCTCTGCACTCAATGGGAAATTCAAGGTCACATTCACGTTCTGTGTAGTTCTGAGTTGTTGTTGATTGAACAAAGCCTCTCAGCCTGAGCTGAGAGCTTAGGAGTTTGGCTGTGGTCCTATCTTCCTTCCTGATGAAAATCCTTGGTTCCTGGCTCATGTTAGTGGATGAAGGCCCCACTGAAATGGATGCAGTGACTTTCTTGTCACAAATCGGTTATTTGCCAAAATAAACATTTAGTCAGTGCAAAATTATTTGTGAGTTTGAGATGCACTCACTGAACATTCTGGAGATTTAAAACAATGAGGAAAACACTACAGGAATGACAAAATGCTTCTTTTTGAGGCATTTTTGCTTGCATGTCCTAGATGAAGTCATGAGGTGGTGGGAACAGAATGGAACCCTACACCATCGAGTGTCTTTCTGTCTTCCTGCTGAGCAGTTCCTGGTCAGGATGCTCTCATGGACCATGACAGAATGATGTCACATGTTGTCCTCATTACAACCTGTTTCTCAGGGAAGAGGCTTTTCATTGGCACATAAGGTACATCCCCTTCCTGCTCTCCAGTTTGTATGAAACGTCACAGACTTGTGAGTGTTGAGTGTGGGGTTTGTCGTTTGTTTGGGGTTTGTGGTTTGCTTGGGGTTTGTAGTTTGTTTGTTGGTTTTTTTTTTTTCCTAAGCCCTTTGTCTTCTCCCAGGAGCAGGAAAGAAAATAAAGCCTGGAGTATTATCTATAGATGCTTAACTTCACTATTTTTTTAAAAATTAGCTATGCAGTTCAACTAGCATGTAGAAGAACTAATAGAAGTATTTCATAAATAAATGTACCTGTTTTATTATAAAACAATGACAAAGATGCTGTTAAAATAGATGCTGTGTTGCACACCGTATTATTTTGGCCTCCTAAAATGGAGGGGGAATTAAAGGCTGAAGTAGGAGATATATATCCTATTGCTTTGTAAATGAAAAGAAAGATTATATCTGTAAGTCTTAGAAATAGAAGTAAGTAGGGACCTGATGTTATAATACAGGCACAAAATAAATTCATGTTTCTAGAGAAAAATGTAGTGAAATTAGCATGGCACCTTGGCATACAGCTATTACAAGGCAGTTAGTATGGCATAATTTTAAGGACCACCAGGAAATTTGGCCTGCAGCACAGAGGAATTATAATAGCCTGATATAGTAAGCTTTGAAGTGAAATAGCTTCATGTGAA
This sequence comes from Pachyramphus minor, assembly GCA_013397135.1. Classification (NCBI taxonomy): domain Eukaryota; kingdom Metazoa; phylum Chordata; class Aves; order Passeriformes; family Tyrannidae; genus Pachyramphus; species Pachyramphus minor. Next base: position 597,522 of record VYXB01007853.1, on the reverse strand, counting down.
TACTGAAGAGCATTAGCAAGCATCTGAAAGATTGAAATGCAGAAGTAATAGCTTCACTGGAAATGTTTAACATGTATTTTACTGCTCATTCAGAAAGAAAATATTGCAGGTAGGAATTTCAAGTTTTTACCAAATTTCCATTTGAGTAGAAACTGGGAGAAAAAAAATCTCTGAAGGCAATGCCTAGGCTCTTCTATGAATCTAGTCCTTTGCTTTTATTGCACATACTTGGAAAAAAAATCGCAGAACTAAAGTTGGTTCCAAACAAACAAACAGCAAATAATTTACCCTAAAACTATGGAGTTTTTATTATTTACCAAATGCACTAAAACCAGTGTTTTGGGGGTGACTTTGCAAAAAAGGCAGAGTTTAATTTTTTGGTTCAACAACTGAATCAAATAATGAATTATTCACACAAACCAGCCATTTGAATACCCACTTAAATCCTAAAATAGGAGCTTGCCATTGACAGCAAAGAGTTTGGATGAACTTCTCACAGGGGTGAGTCTCATTCCCAGGGAATATTGATTTCTATTATTTAGCTTTTATGTTTGAAAAGATGAAAAATTGTTTCCAGCTTAAAACTAACTCTGCAGGAACAAGCTTTTATTAAAGTGCAAATTTCATTTAAGTGCAAATTTTTCTTTACCATACATTACTTCATTTTCTGAAATATGTTTCTAGGAGGCAATGTCAAAAGTACAATTAAATGGTGCAGGACTGAGTCCTAATTGATGGTGACAATAATGAAAATGAATTATTTAATGAAAGCTTTTTTCTTTTTTCCCCCCCTTGCTTTCACCTCTCATTACTCTGTTTGGAAACAGACTGTCCTAAAATGTATTGAGTGTCCTGCTGTCACTATTTTAGACAAGCATTTGTCAGTAGGTTCTTAACACACACTAATATTTTCAGTAGGCTTTTAATAGAACATCTTTCTTTCTCTCTCCAGTTATATTTAATTCTAATCTTTAATGTAGGGTCTTGCATCTCTTTTCATGCTTCTCTTTTTATTAACTTTCCAAATATATTCATAAATCCTCTAATTTGTATCCAGCAATGACTTATGTCTTGAAGTATTAAAATGTACATTTAAAAACATTGAAGCTAATGTAGGAAACTGATAAAATACTATTAAAGTTCCTGGTTTAAATATACGTGATTTGAAAAATATTAATTTTTAAAAGAGCTATTTTCATAAAAGGGAAGAAATGTTCTTACAAATTCCATATTTTTCTTCTTCTTTTAGGAATTAAAAGTCCAGAAGAATTTAAAAAAAAAAAAAAAAGTCATATCCAAAGCTGGAGAGCAAGTGAATTTTCATCAGAATGTTGCCATTTATTCGAGCTTTTCAGGATGGAAAAAAAACCAATTAATCTTCAATTTTTTTGGAAACAACATCTAATATTTAACACTCACACTGTGCTAAAGGAACTTAATGGATGAGGTCAGAATCAAAAGAATGACGTTTATGATGACTCACCAACATGGTAGCAGCGAGTTGTAGCTGGCTCCTTCCTCCCTGTGTTCGTGTCCTCTTCATGTGCCAGAGGGGAATTAGTTCCCGGCAACTCCCAACTTCATTATAGCAAAAAAAGGATGGCCAGCAATGGGGTTCATGGCTGCAATACAAGGCAGAAGGTTTGGATAGCTGGGTTTTGGTTTAACTATGAAAAAGTAACTGGGGTTGCATGGCAAATAGCTGGGTGTCTTAGAATGTTGCTGATTCTGTGAGTCTCGTGTGTGTTGACTTTAAAGTTAAATAAGTGATTTGGGCCTGTTGGGAGCACGGATAAGTGGCCAACCTTAGAATACTTGTTGCTTTTCTCTTATGGCCATGGCTGTTCTTAATATTTCTCCCCTTCATTTATTTATTTTTTTTCAGAGGCCTGGTATAGGAGGTTTGATCTCTTGCCAGGTAGCCTAGTGGGAATACTGTGTTCCGTTATGCAAGAAGCATGGATTTGATCCCTAACTCCAGTTACCATGCTGTTAGGGATACATGGTTACAAAAATAAAAGCATTAGCCTGCAGCCATCCTGCTGTGTGCTGTGCTCTCGTCAGATCTCACGTGTTCAGCGAGGTCAGCCCTGCTCAGGACTCTCCTAGTTGGGAGTGCTGTGACAATGTGGAAAGGAGACATGCAGAGTAAAAAAGAATGTGCGTGAAACACTGTCCTCATCTGTGCTCCTCTCCATGGACTTTCTACTCTTTGTTTTCTATTTTTTGTTACCTTTTTTCTCCCCTGAAATGTACCATTATTTCATAAACATACTTTGTTCTTTTTTGTTGGGTTTTTTAAATTTGTTTGTTTGGGGTTTTTTTGTTTGGTTTTTTTTTTAAATCAACGAAGGCAATTACTGCGAGCATGCAAAGCTGTGTGGATGCAAGGTTAAGAATGGCATTTGGGAATTCATAGCTAAGAGTCTTCCCAGTGACACTCAGGATGGAGACTTTGCTATCCAGCCTTCCCCTGGCTGACCAGTTCAAGGTGCAGCAATGTGAGACACTAGTGCAGTGCAGCTGCACAAAGAGGTACCATTTTAGCCTATGACAGTAATATCAGAGTCATTTGATACTTGTGTGTGCACTGAAGAAGTTGTATTTTTATTGTTTATTGGGAGGGTGGTTTCCAGCACTGCCTGAGAGCTGCAGCCTGAGCCCTCTGTGAAACACTGCGGCACGTTGTGCCCTGGAGAACTTACAGTTTGATGGGCAGTGCAGGCACAGGGGGTCAGAAGGGCTCTGGCACTCATGAGCAATAAGTAATGTGATGCTGGCAAGTGATGTTTAAAACTGTGATTCCAAGGCTGAGGAGACTTGGATGATAGGGAGGAAAGTATAGAAGCAGAAGGGGGTTGAGCCTGACAGAGTTCAAGAAGCATTCGGACAATACTCTTGGGCACATGGTGTGGCTCTTGGGGAGGGTCTCGTGCAGGGCCAGGGGTTGGATTTGATGATTCTTATGGGTCCCTTCCAACTTGGCATATTCTATGATTCTGTGACTTTGACAAGAATGGCAGAGAAGGAAAAGAGGGACAGATATGGTGCTTCTATCAACTTCAGGCTCCAGTTTGGCCCACTCCACTGCATTTTACCCCAAAGCCCCACTTCTAAGGGAAGAGGAAAGTTACATGTTTGTGGGGAAGTGTGTGGGACAAGTGTCTCCAGAAATCTGATTCAGAAGAAAATTTGAGCAGAAGGAAAGGTGGCTGCACTTGGCCCTTATTTTATCCCCCTGCAGTAAGACCACCTCAGAGGTAATACAGATATTAATGTTATACTTCAAGCACCTCTATCTCTAGAGGAAAACCAAAGGTACTTCTCATTTTACTCTTGACTCCCAAATGATGAAACATTGTTTAGTTTTGTCTAATTTCAACATCTTGTGAGCATATTCTAATCATTAGTGTGCACTCAGCAGAGGTGCTAATTGTCACCAGACACAGAACAAGGGACAGATGGTCAAGGAGGATCCTTGCCTGTCCTTGCATGGCAACACTACAAGCAACGCATTACAGTCAGACCTGAAGCAAAACCTGAGGTCCAAACACTTCTAAATGTCGGGTGAGCCCAGCCCTACATCCAGCTACAACAGCAAAACATTCCTCAGATCTGAAAAACTGCCAAACAAGAGGGATGTCTGGAGTAAGATCTGATTTGTGTTCCTGCCCTCTCCTGACCTTGTGCAAAAGTGGCTCAGCCAGCTCTGCCTGAATGTTTGACAGATGCTATTCAACAGACTGCAAGAATTTCCAGCACCTTCAAAACACACAACCACAGCAGCACTCTGTATTCTCCTCACCTTCGCGTTTTACAGTTTTCCTTCAGGTTCTGAGATTTATGTTATTAAACTTTGGTGTAAAACATTATAATAAATAATAAGCAGCAACATTTTCCATCCTAAAGATATAAAAGATGGAAAAATATTATTGTTTCCCTTTTTGTAGCAAGGAAAGTGAGGCACTAATTACTTGCCCAAGGTGACTTTGCTCAGTAAAAGATAGCAAGAGAAAGAGAAAATTAATTTAATGTATTGAAGGTTGGGTTTGTTGGTTTGCCTTTTTTTTTTTTTTTTACTTCAGAAAAAGCACTCTAGTGGGAAAATGCAGTTTCAGAAATGTGAAAATGAGTTCAAATATAATGTGAATCTAAAAGGGTTGGCTGTTTCACATGAATTTGTGGCTGTGACACGACAACAGATGAGTGATCAGTTTGTGTATAGATAATTGCAATGAGTCTAGCCTACAGTAAAAAATGTCTTTATGCAAGATTTCTGGGCAGGGTGGAAATGCTTGAATGTTGCAGTGATGGAAAAGCTAATGGACAGAACAAGCACTCCAGACAGTTATCCAGAGCACAGTGTGCAAAAGCACAGGAAACTGATGTGCCCTGAACTGCTCTGGATCAGCCAGCGGCTCACAGGGAGGATTCTGCCGGCAACTGACAGCAAAGCAGAGCATGGAAAGCCTCCACACAGCCCACAGGGAGCCCAGTGGAGACACTTGGCTTCATGTATTCAATGGGCCAAGGGCAAAAGCAGGTTCTGACTGAAGGGGGGCCCTACACTATCTTGCCATTTCAGAGCGAAATGACTGAAAGTGGCAGTGCCACCATCTTGCTTAATATAAACAGGACCTCTCTGCAGCCCAACCTCAGTTAGGGTTTTCCCATTGGTATTGAATTGGGCACTGGCTCTGGGTAAGCCCAGAGGCATTTTCCAAACCTGCAGTTATCCCATTTCTTAACTGCAAAGCCTCTGCCACGCTGTCATGCGTGACTTGTCTCACCACAAGGCGCTGCTTTTTGCACCCTATGAAAAATCTTGTCTCAATGACTGTGTGGGAAGAAGGACCTCCACCTAAATCTTCCTGTGCCTGGGGAGCAGTGGGTAGTAGTGCTACTTCTGTTAGAAGGGAAAAAATACTGTGAGTTTGATTTTGTTGACTGTAACTTGCCAATGCAAAGCAGCATAAACTGAGCTTGGTGGTCACAGGGGGCTGAGAGCAGCTCTTGCTAAAGTAAAAGGATCTTGACATCAGGACTACCAAAATGAGCCAATGAAAGGTTATGAAATGTATCCAGTAAACACTGTTCTGGAGAGAGAAGGAATTGTATGCGTTATTCCACTGGCATGGAGTGGGGTATTTTGTCCAGTATTCCACTGGCTGGGAATGGCACCATTTTGTATCCACCAGACAGTTGAGGGGGCTGAGACATGCAGCTGGATGGAGATTGCTGGCTCTGCAGTTGAATTAAACCCTGTGTTAAGCAGCTGCTCTCCTGATTTGCCTCCAGCCTCCTTCTGTGCTGTTGTTCACACCTATTTGTGCCTGGTTAAATAGGTCTTGTCTGCACAGAAAAAAGGTTTGACAACATTACACAGGAGTTCACTATGATTTGCAGCCTCTCCCTGGAACTTTGTCCAGTCCACTGCTACCCTGCTACTGCTTCTCACATAGGACTTGCTGTATCCCTGCTGCTCTGCCCACCCAGCTGAGATTCAGTCTTCCCTTTTTCTTCTGTGTTAGCTCTCTTTTTGTCCTTTAATGATGGATTTTGCAAACCTGCTGGCTCCTCTTCCTCAGGGGGACATGACAAGGTAATGTGTCACCTCTTACTTCCTCTTGAATTTCATAAATGCTTTGAATTGGATTTTACCCAAGCAGAAAAAAAGGCATTTGGAGGGCTCTCCGTCAGCAGTATATAAATAAAAATGGATCAGAATAGATGGGATTGTTGCTTCTTACATCCGCTTCCCCATTTTGTTTTTGACAGGTCCTGACACCCACACACACACAGGCTGCTTGCTCAGCCTCGGCTAGATCTGCTTTTCTGTCTGCTTTGAGTTTTTGGCTGGTTTTTCCATTCAGCAGCTCTAACCCTGGTCCTTAGCGCTCACTTTGTGCTCTCCATATTCATGGGTCATACCGGGCCCATCATTAAAACACCGCAGGGCAAACAAACACCCTCCTGCAGGCTCTGAAACGGGAGAGCTGCTGCTGCCTCCTGATCTCCGTTGCATCTCCACCGGGCCCAACACCCCTCCTTCCCACTGCAAAGGAGAGGAACCGAGCAAACAATCTGCAACAGGTAATTTATGTAATGAATTTACCCTTTTCCCCTGAGCTGAATATGCATGAGCGGGTCCTGATGTGTTCAAGTGCATCCACTGTTTGAAGAGGCTTGCCTCATTTTTTTCCCCTGCGCACTGCTTTTAATGCTACATATCAATCACAAGTGTTCCCTGGTGCACCCAAAAGCTGGTATTTGCTATTCAAATAATGTTAAATTGTACCTGTTCACTTAAGTTTTGAGAAATTGTTCCTGATCCTGAAGCGGATGAGCATGCAAATACCTCTGTCACACGTTAACACACACCCCTTTAAAATGTGAGTTTAATGTATACAGACGCTGCGCTCTTGAGGTTCACTTTTCCTGAGCTTTTGTGCCGGGAGAACTCGGTTGCTTGAACGGGCGCACGAAAGGGGAGCGTGAAAGCAACGCAAGAACAAGCCAACAGAACGCACTTAAAAATTTCCCGTTTGGTAAGTCAAGTTTTTTAATGGCCCGACTCCAAACACGAGCACTGGAGAGAAAACACGTGTATGAGTCAGAGCCCCCCCTTTTGCTTGCTGTGCCGTGCCGGGAATGTGGAAGCGGGAAAGCCGCCGGCTGCAGGAACCGGGCTGAATGTGACAACAACAGAGCGGTGACAGGATTCGAGGACACGGCACGAAGCTGAGTCAGGAGAGGTCTGGGCTGGATATTACACAAAGGTTCTTTACCCAGCGGGTGAGCAGAGGCGCCGGGACAGGGCAGCGGTCACAGCACCAAGACTGACGGAGCTCAAAGGAGCGTTTGGGCGATACTCTGAGGCCCACGGTGCGCCGTGGGTATTCCGCGCGGGGCCGGACTCGCTGATCCCCGTGTGTGTGTCCCCTGCAGCCCAGAACATTCCCGCTCTCCCTCCCGCACCGGGACCCTCCCGGAGCGGCCCGGCCGGGCGGAAGTGACGCGAGCCTGAGGGCGGAAGCGGCGCGAGGCGCGGGGCGTGGCCGGCGCGCGGCAGGTGAGGGGCGCGCGGGGCCACGGGGGGGGCGCGCAGG